>WURT03660743.1:2562-18183 GCA_009936505.3 Holothuria glaberrima
CTATAGATTTGCAAAGCAAAAAGAAGAGAAAACATTAGAAAATTTTGCTTTTCAAATCTATAGCTGTAATTGAGAAGGGTTTTGTGCACCAACACATGTTGAGTGTTGTGTCATACCATTGCTTACAGGTATTAGTATTGCTGTTAATCCATTGATAGGGTTTTACAATTTGAAGTTTCCTGCAAATAGCCAGTAAGAGCAGACATTTAAAGGACAATTCTCTTCATCCCAAATAGTTCCATGTCTCCCAAATATGCATCTTGTAGCTCCTCCCATAACTGTATAAAGCTCCTCCTTGTGCAGACACAAACCTATTTATCACTAAAGGCCACGTCCTGGTGAGCATACAAGGCTATAATGTGTAATCCAAGCACTCTCTCTGCATTGTGTGGAATGTATGCTACTCTGCATCTTTTGAATTTTCAAACTTTGATGCCAATCAAAAGGCAGTCACCAGCTGAGAACTTTGATACCCCAACACTAAAAGTATACTTTGGGGTGATGAGTGTATACATGTCTAAAAGTGCAATCCCATAACCTGTAATTGTTGTGATGCATTCATTTTCACTTCAATATAAGTCGCATGCCACTGTAAACAGTAAGAAATTACATGGCATTCTTTAAAATACTGGAAGTGCTGACAGAATAAATTAATACCCCTGTGTGAAGGTGCAAAATAAATATATATCTCAAATGCAAATTTAAATTCTTGCGAGAGTTACTGAATTTTAGTGAGGATATTTTTATACACTTGCATTTTCCAAGCAAGGGCTTAAAAGTAAAATTCTAGCACTGGCACTATAAGAAGGTATTCACAATTTAATTTATTATTTTAAGACAGATTGGAGCTTTCTACTGTTAGTGATGGTTCTCAAAAATATCTTTCAAAGTTTAATACTTGAAGGACAGAACAAAACTGTTTGCAATTTAAGGAAAACAGAAAAAAAAAAAAAAAAACTACACTGAAGTGCACTGTACATAGTAGTGCAAAAATACACTACACATCAGTAAGAAATGGAGTGAGCAATCTCCTTCAGTACTATTACCAACACTTTATTTCAACAGCAATTAAGTGTCACAGGATCAAGGTCATCAGTCCCTCACTTTATCTCAAGATATGATGGGCAGGAAATTTCCTTAAGATAAGAGAGGCCTTCCAAGTTCCCAAATTGCTTCTCAACCTTTTGAATACGATCATGTGTAGGATCTGTTCTTTTCAGCCAGTCAAGAGTGGGATCACGCATGACAGACCCTTGATGTAGAGGTCTGAGGGTCAAGCGGTTGGTCAGTTAAGTTTGTTGTCCTTTCAGGGACTTGAGTTGTCCTTTGGGGAAGTAGCTCTTTCAGGGAACAGAACTTCTTCTCAAGTAATGTTTGATTTGGCTCCATGGCTCTTTGCCAGAGAGTTGAAGGGACTTTGGAAAAAAGCCTCCCAAGTTTACCTAACATCCTGTTTTTTATTTTAATTTTAGACTTTTTTATTTCAATTTTGTATTTAATGTCCATATTTCCTCCTTACCTTCTTGGCAGAGGCCGAGAGCTTCATAAGTGATAAGTTCATTGGCTGAGAAACAATCATGAAGTTCAACAACTTGGACATCATCAGGGGTTTTCCCTGCTTTAGAAAACACCTTCTTAGCAGCTTCCTTTGTCATGTCATACCCAACCTAATTGAGAATAAAATATGAAAAAAGGATTACACTATGTATTAGATTTAGAGTTATGGTGACATGCCACCAAAAATACCTGATTTCACTTGTTAGTTAAAGAATAAAATTCCCCAATGAAAGATCACTTGGAAATTTTCAATATCTTTTACCATTCTCAAGAAATAGTACCTCTTCAAAGTTTTATGGTTTCTCATTTATGGTAACTCATTGGCTATGCAAAAATAATGATGTGGGGTGTTAGCATTTCTTTGTTAACCCTATATAAAGACTATCATTGCACTGTCTTAGCAGAGTGCTAAACTAGGTTCCCAAGTGCCATAACTAGAATTTTTTGGCCACACCCAATCCGTTACATGATATCATGCATGATAACAACTCTCGAGACTTCTTACCATGACCTTTCCTAATGCCTCGAACCATGTGACATGATATCAGGCATGATACACATGTCTCAAGACACAAATGGGACACCTTAGAAAGCAATTTAACATAAGGATTTGGTGTTTGGCCCCCCTTTTGCATACTTATTTCATGCATACTCATGAACAAGTGTGAAACAGAAATTACCCCATTAATTATCAATATTTGATAGATTTTGATGGGAAATGCAGCTATTTTCTGGATTATTAATGGTTTTTGCACCAAATATCCAATTATGTAATTTTCATGTCACCTGCCCTAAAAGCTTGAAAACATTTTTGGGGGGATGTTTGCTATTAAACTAGAAACCTGTGAATGTCTTAGCAGTACTTGGAAGAAAAAGTTGTATTCATACGAAGGTTGGAGATTGCCCACATACAGTACTTGTCACTTCTAAAGGATTTCTTTCCAAAAGGCTGCCACATGTGGCAACTGTGAAATTATAGGAATATCTCACTCCTACTGCTAAGGTTTCCTCAGATAAATGTTACACCTCTGCATTCCCAGATGTCTACACCAAGGTTGCCAAATTGGCATTTTAAATGCCAAAAACAGTACATTTGGCATAATTTTCATATGTTCACAGATCTGTGTACCTTTTATCCTACACTGCATGTTTTCTTCCACAATTTCCTCTAGAAAACTGTGGTACACTGTAAAATGCATAACTCATGCTCATAACTTCTAATCAGCAGCATAAATGAACAAATCCACTTAATAAATTGCCAAAGAAACCTGGTAATTTCACAATGCATACACAACTTTTAAACCACTGTGCAAGAGTGTTAATATTAAGGAACATACTTTTGGCTTTTTCCCAATACATTGTGCATTAAATATAGCTGCTTGCCTCACAGAAAAACTAGCAACATTGCTCTACACTAGGTCTGACTCTATAAAATTTAACATTTCTAAACTCATAAACCAAGTCTGTCGTTGACTGATAAATAGGATAGGAATGTAGGGCAAATATTAATCATTGTTAAACCATTCAGTCTCACCAATTATCTCAAGCAATAGCTTCATCTCCTCAAATTATTAACCATTAAAAGAGTTACAGAAATTGCTTGAATTTTTTAAATTTTAAATGAATTATTCTTGAGCAACAAATAACTGAATTTCATTCTGTGAGAACCTCATTTCTCTACAAAGAAAGCTACCGTACTGCCTTTAATATTTTTAATTATCTATCATTTTGTACCTATGAATATTAGTTTTAAAACTATGAAAATTTTCTGCCAAGCAAACACTTCATTTCCCTTTAAGTACCACTCCCCTCACCTTCAACAAATAAAAATTAAAAGTGAATATTCATGAAATTGGTTCAAACATACTTTTCAAGACAAGAGTTAGGGACCCAGAGACAGAGAAGTGATTGCATTTGTTCCATGCAAGACTAGCTATACTTATTATATCTGACACAGGTACTTGTAACATTAAAAGAGCCTAATAAAAACTGATTTTTCAGTTGCAATAAGCAGATCTTTTGGCTGTGAAATTTGATTTTAACTAATGTATAGTGGGAAATTTTCACGGGGTATAATTTTCGTGCTTTTCGCAACCAAGTAACTAATCGCGAACTTTAGACACACGAATATACTTTTGTTTATACTCTGTGCAAGACTATGCTGGTTGATGGACCAGCGAATTCTTCAATCGGCAAATATGTGTACATGGTATAAAATCACGAAAAATTAGCCTCTCTGAAATTTCCTGCTCTACAGTATCAAGTTCCTCTTCCAATATAGCATTTTGGACTGAAAATCTTCTTAAAGGGGCTCATTGAGTTGATAAGGATTATTTTTGTGACGAGTTTGAAGGAAATCATTGCATGAGAATGCTTCAAATGCCTCATTTCTCATGTTTCACTTCTTTTAGTTACCAAAAATGTGAGAAATTGTAGTTCTTGTGGACAGGGATTGCATATGATTACTATGCAATGGTAAAAAGTGTCTGGTCACAAAGTTGTAATAAATAATTTTAATCATTAATTACCTTGTCATGTTCAGTTGTGAGTCAGATGTGTAGAATCTCTTAGTTTGACCATTTACCATCAAGATGTGAGTAAATCTCAAAAGGTGTGAAAAAATCATGAGTTTTGTGAACCAACTCAATAAGCCCCTTTAAGTTTATGATGCCCAGATTTTCCGTTTGCAGTATGCGAAAGTATGACGGAACCACGGTAGGTTTGCAAACGGACTGACTGTGCAAACGGAATCCCTCATTACCACGAACATAATATGAAATAAAATTAAAAACTGATCTGGTACTTAACAAGGAATTTTAATGCTTTGTTTAGCTACCAGCAGATCTTATTTTACTACATGACTGTCCAACCCTAACCAGTTTCCTAACCAATTCAACCCACCTCGTATTATGGATTCCTATCAATCGCAGGGCTCTTTTCTTGAAATAAAATGAAACCAATCATTGTTAAGGTACAATGCCAAGGTAATAAATATTCATATCCTACTATTTTCATTAGGCTCTTCTCATTAAAGGTGCTCTGTGTATCTGTCACCATTTCCATTGCCAGAATTTCCACAGCATTGTCGTACAGTTTGTGTTTGTGAACAAAGTCTTCACTGCAAACAATGGCGGCAGCACTTCCATCTGATGTAGGGCTGTAATGAGAACCATTTATAACATGTTGAGTGCGTGGCAGTACTAACTAATCGATATTGTAATGTTCAAAATAATATGAGGAAGAATGATGGTAAAGAGATGGTAAAGAGATGTTAAAGGTGAATGGATTTTGCATTGATGAGCAGTTTTTAGTACTTTATGACATTTTTATGGACCTAGAGTACAACCAAGACTTTTCTTTCTTGACAAATTATGACAGAACTAAACTACACATCTTCATATAGAGTATTTTCAAGGAGGAAGTTATGTAATACCCAATCCAGAGGACTTTAATATCACCCATGGAAACTGAACACACACAATTACAATAAAAACAACACATACATCCTGAATTCTGAAATTTTTGCAAGAAATGAGATAATTATTATCACACACCTGAACTTCTAAGGCAGAAATAAATACTGCATAGTGCCCCACTTTAGAGGTGAGAATACATGGACTAGATGTTGTATTAAGTGGAAACACTTACCTGATTATCATACTGTACATATGGGCATGTTATGGAACACTGCTTGTTTACAACCCTCTATTTAGGTGTGAATCAATTATGATTAAACAAACAGTGAAAATTAATATTTTCTAAGGATTTACCTAAGTTTTAAACTTTGCTGTAAATGCAATAATATACAAATAATGAATGTTTATGAGTGAAATAGTATGAATAATTTCATGAGTTGAAAGATGGAATGTTCTATTCAACGAGGCGAAGCCGAGTTGAATAGAATGTTCAATCTTTCAAAGAATGAAATTATTCGTACTATTGCACGAATGGAAAACATTCAATAATTGTTTTATATAACACCTAACTTCCTAAATCATAGATTTTGGTCAAAATTTGCCACGTACCCCCATGGCTGACGTCACTGCCGTGCATTAGTATATACTAACCCACGGCCGTGCAATAGTACGAAATAACCCATAGCATGTGACCACTAATCCTCCAATCAGATGTAGAGAAATTAACAAGGTGTTATATAATATACAAATAATGAATGTTTATGAGTGCGATAGTATGAATAATTTCATGGGGTCAAAGATTGAATAGAACGCTCAATCTTTCAACGAATGAAATTATTCATACTATCACACGAATGGAAAACATTCATTACTTGTTTTATATAACACCCAACTTCCTGAATCACAGGTTTTGGTCAAAATTTGATTGTACGTACCCCCATTGCTGACGTCACTGTCGTGGGTTAGTATATACTAACCCACAACCGTGGGTTAGGACTGAATAACCCATGGCATGTGACGACCAATCCTCCAATCAGACGAAGAGAAATTAATAAGGTGTTATATATTATATATACATAACAACTGCTGTATTGTTTAAGGCCCAAGTTACAATTCAGAATGTCATGTCACACAAGTCTGCTGCTGTACCAAAATGTACACAAAATTTGGAATCTAATGGTAGCTTCCCACACACCACAGACTATTGTCAGATTATGTAAGGTTTTTCTCTAATTTGTAACACAAATGTTGATTTTAACAACAGGTTATCAAGATGGAGAAATTTCTAAATAACTGGAACTTTAATTAGCAAATACACCTGGTTTATTGATTCACACTACTGTATTTCTTCCCTTGTAATAAGAGAGGAGTAATTAATAACATATTTGCCAAACTTATATCTTATACATGTCACAAATGTTCAACCCATTCTTTGTCTGATTTGTTCTGAATTTTTCTGATATAACTTGAAATTATTGTATAGAACAAATACAAATTCTTTGTGCTTGCTCTTACCAACACTGGAATTTAGTAAGCGGTTCATGAATTACAGGTGACTGTTTAATCTGGTCTAAGGAATATTCATCTTGAAACTGGGAATACCTGAAAAAAGAGCAAAAAAGCCATTTAAATATGGTTCAAGGATTGCACATATAACAATCCAGGATTGTTCTTATTGTGTATGAGATTCATCAATGTTTCCTCCCTTGAGATATCATTTTTAAACGGTTTCCATTTTGACCGCTGGTGACCTTAAATAACCTTTGAACTCCATCAAAAAAGTAGAAATCACCACCTTTATGACATCCATAATGGATGTTCAATCCATGTGAAAATATGACATTTCTCAATGTTACACTTCTTGAAATATCCTGCTCACAGAGTCTAAACAGTTCGACCTCTGTTTACTCCCAAATTACCTTTGACAATGACCAAACATCATGTGCCTTTTTGAAATCAACATGGGGCATCCAAATGCCAAGTATGAAATTGGTAATTTGGGTATTCTTTCTGGGATACTCAACTCGTAAGAAAATGGTTGGCACATGTACACATATGCATATCTTTATGACTGGATACCTTTCTCCTTCCTTAAAATTATAACAGAAAAAACGGCCAGTATAAACAAAGGTTTGTGTGGACATGAAAATGCCATGCCTGCCTTTTCAATTGAAGGAACATTTAAATCACCAAAAGTAGACACAATTCCCATCAAAACCAATTAAACATAAAAGTACAGTTTTACACCTAAAATCATGAGTTAACAGGAGGTTTAATACACATGCATATTCATAACAAAGAAAGAATGGCTCTACAAATAAATGTTATGTGTATTTATTTGTAACCTCCATTTCAAATACAGGTAATGTTGGTTTGCCAGGTGGGTTTATTTTTGAAGTAGCTGTTGACTTCTTGCAAAATGAACAAAAGAAATAGAGACATTGTGCAACACTCCATATAATGAGTTTTTCACAGCTACTAGGAAATCTCAAAGATACACAAACTTTGTTGAGTCTCCTAATTTCAAGAATATTTCATCAGGGGATCTAAAACTATCACTCTTGAGCAAAACAGCTGTTTGGCTACATGTCCAGTACCTTTAAAATTGAGGTAAAAATTATATATAGCTGCTTAAAGCATTCCCTTTTACATCCAGGAATGCTTAAAAGTTGTGTCATGGACCATTTTTCTTCATGTCTTTAAATGACAAATTTACCAGTCAGTACTTCTTCCATAAGGTGAGATGAATACATTTATTACTATTTAGGACAAAGTTGCAAAAAATTTTGCAGCAGGTTTAATTAGTTTTATTCATAGATTCATTTCAAGAGGCAATTTATAATGAAGACATCTGTTACAGTGGTTCTTGCATCAATCCAAATACACTTTACGATATCTGAGTATTTGAAATGACTGGGTAGCATGGGCAGCAATCCGTCTTTGAAAGTGGGGGGGGGGCACAGTCAGTGGCACTATCTAAGCAGAGGGTGAAGAGCGTACAGAGAAAATTTTGGCCAAAAATACCCCCGAAATGGCCCTTTCTAGGCTTTGCAACATGACACTATGACAACTGCCAGCAGTATTTCCTTTTCCTGTTCTGTTAAGAACTTTTCTTAATAACTTCCCTTTTTACATGATTTCCAAATCTGCTAGGTTGACGTCATGGGGATATAGTGTACAGTGTCCCCCCCCCCCCATCCAATTTAGGACTGACACACTGTTGTAGTACGTCCTATGAGATTCCATTTTTACTGCTAACCGTCAGACCAGTAGGCTTCGGACCTTAATCAAAACATCAGACAACTCTTCTAAAAACACATGACTAATTGCAGATAAATTCAGATCTCTCTCTGTTTAGCCTACTTATCATCATGTGACACTGTAATGGGATAGATGACTTGTGCTTTAACTGAAGTAGCAGCATGGCTCTCTGCCAGTGAGATAATTATAGCATCTATTAAAAGTTCTGTAACCTCAGCTATCAAAATCCACTGCAAGGAACCTTTGCCCTCATCAGTACTTGTTATCTACTTAAATTACCCTGGCCATAACTAATAATCTCAAGGTGCTTTCTTTATCGTGAATGAAAAGACTGTTAAGATATCTATATCAGGAATCAACAAACATATGATAGGGCTAAAATAACGCATATGAAATACATGCATTGCCAGAATCTTCATGAGGTCAAAACAATGTTAAACTTATTCTACTAGGTTTATGAAGTAAGCTTACATTTAGAAATTTACACCAAATCCTTACAGTTTGTTTTGTAATGTTTCACATTCTTGTCTCAAGAAGAGATTATCATGCATGATATCATGTCACAGGGTTTGTTAGGAGACAATACAGTTAGGGATAAGTCTCGAGAGATATTATCATACATGATATCATGAGTGGATTGGGACAAATTTAAGAGGCAAGCATGCATATTTAGTGAAAGCAGAGAATTCATTTCTACAGCAATACATCCCTTTATAAAGTATGGATATCACATGACGATACGTGATTATGACTGGAAAAAAACATTTCCCCATAAAAAAAGGCAATTTCCCTAAAGCTCCATGTTTTCATATATCAAATGGCCAAATTTTCCTCAGTCTGTCAAAACTTCCCTGCAAATGCCACAATTTCCAGCAAAGAGCCCCATATTCCAGTTTTTTCCACCCATTCTTGTGATAAGGTCATGTCTGTATGATGGACTTGTATCACAAGTCCAATGTCATGGTACAAGTGTAGTGTCCGGCTGTGAGCAAGCCTTACTAAGCGATCAGGACCTGGGACAGTAAATCTCACTTTTGGCTCCTGGTCCTGTGGTTTTTGGTAGAACCAGGAACCATGTTCCTAGGACTAGGAGCCATTTTCTAAAATCAAGAAATATTTTAAATATTATACTTTTGATTGTTAATTAACTTTAGAGAATCTTTTGTGACCAGCCAGTTGACCAAGTAATTCTGCAGGACAGGCAGCATAAAAACTTTTTTCCCTTGATTTTCAATTCATAACCATCCCACATACCTCTTATACAGTACATACAAACATTGGGATGTTATGGTTATGATGCCAGAAGTTTTCTCTTTTATGAAATACAAATTTTGTAAGCCTGATAGTTCGTGGGACTTTTTTATCACAGTTTTGAAAAAAAATGACAGAAATCTCCATCCCTGATTAAACTGTAAAATGTTTTTTTTAACTCAATGCACTCCCCCCCCACTAGCAGTAGGCTATGTCATCGATGCATTAAATGTTTCACACAGGGGAACGTACAAGGATTTCAGATCCATACACGTGAAAGTTTACTATGCTATTAACATTTTGTTGTCTGAATGCTCAGTTGCCTGTACGCAGTAGTGATTTCATAATAGTGATATAACATAATAGCATTTGGGTGTAAGAAATAGTGAAGATCGGACATCTGCTTATGTTTTGGAAAATATTTATAGATAAGAGAAAATGATTTCGGTTGCGCAGTAGAAAATGACCAGCCACTTCATAAGAAATTAACATGTCTTCTGGCTGTACATCCTGAAGGCATACCAGGCGCAAAATGGCAAAGGCCATGGAGTAAAAATCGCTTAACATTCGGTTAAGGCAAGCACTGGCTGTATGAGTACCAGACTTGTAGTGTGAGTACAATGTGAGTACAAGCACCAGTTGATTATCTCTAGTTGTGAGAACAAATACACATTATTTTCATAAGTACCACTAAAAAATTTGGCATTGACACTAAAGTAGGACTTTAAAAAACCTGTCAGTTCCAGCAAGAGTGCAGAGTAAAAAAAAATCATTCTCACAAGTATGATTACTGACAAGTGTCATGGAAATCTTCCTATACTTTACAGGTACTGTAAAGTAGCAGCTACAGCTCTGCTGTATCATGTGCTCCATTTTATATTTACTGTACTGGTAGGGAAGGATTAATGTCTACAAAACAAATTAGTGAAACGTGTCAAGTTTGCAGCAACCTTTTTTCAAAGGCCTCACAATTAAACTACAGTAAATCTCTGTCCCGAGAACCATTAGATGCAGCCTCCATGTCCATAATATAAAAATTTTCACTTTTGAGCTTATCTAAAAATACTTACGGATTGTTAGTTGAGTGCTTGTGGTTTTTCCAAGCAATTTTAGCAAAATGTTCAGGTTTTGTTCCTGAAAATGAAAAAAAAAAAAAAACAGATCAAAGTCATCATTTCAAAAAGAACTGGAGCACCAAGAGGTGCAGAAGCTCACACCAGATATAAGATTAAGGATCTGTTTGCTATTAGAGTTAATACCAACTTCAGCTATTCAACTATCTCTCCTTCAGGACTTTACATAAACACTTCATACTCTCTCACGTCTCCCTGCTCAAAGGTTTAGTAGACCCAGCACTAAAATACCAATCATAAACCCTTCCCTTTTACTTAATGTAAAAAGGTCACAAAGTTGACCTCACAGCTAGAGATGGATTTAAAGATGGCACATTGGATTGTGTGAGACTCATTTAAGTGGGTGGGCCCACATAAAACCAGTCGAAAAGGTCCCAAGATAAATCTTAAATCTGGAATCTGAGATGCATGCATGTCATACATTGTCTGAAAGTGCACAATCTAAGGAAGCCAGTGCCCCTTACACAAGGCAAAGGCATCAAAATAGTTCAAGGCATTAAAACATTTTGGGGAACAGTGACCCTCTATCTAGGGAGGCAACAGACTATCCATAATTATTATTTGCTTATGTAATGGTTTGCTTTATATGCTACACAAAATAAACTGTTCATGTTGCTCAAAATTCTAAAAATTTGGGTTATGGGAGAGCCAATTACAACCTTTCTCCCACATGAGAGCCCCAAAGCAACACAAAGAAGACCTTAAAGATACCTTGACAGGGCACACATAAAATAGAATCTGGCTATCAGGGGCATTCTTCCCATTTGAGGATAGGGTGGGGGCAGGGCTCACCTCCAACCAAATTTGGTCTAGTGTGTCATATGATTTTGACTGAAAATGCCTTTAAAAACCCTCCACATGCAAGGTTCATATGAGAAGTCAACTGTTTTTGAAAAATACAGCACTTTCCCTCAGGTTACACTTCTTTTCACCTTTCTCCTCCAAAAATCTTTTTTCCCACAACCCCTTTTATACCTATACCTTCATCCAGTCTCCACAACTGCCCACACCCCCCAATTTCCATTGCCCCTGCTGGCTATATAAAGCTGTAAAACAAAACTTACCATACTTTCTCATATGTTCCCTTCCTGCATTGCCAAAGAGTTGGGCTGCCGGGGGTGCTGGTGAGAAACCTTCCAACTCTGCCATGGCTGTCACATGACCCTCTATTGGATTGGCACGGTCATTAAACTGTGGAAAAAATACAAGTTATGGATGTTTCCAGACTTAATTGAGGGCAGCAGTGAATATGGGCCTTATGCTAAATTTTCACACTTTTGATTCAAGTCTTGACAGATGAAATGGTTGATTTGGTCAAGTTTTCAAGCTGCCATGAGGCTTAATTTTCACACATCCTCATTGCTCTATAGTGTACCATATGAACAAACACCATCTCACTTAACACTCTAGACCAGGGGTGGGGAACCTTTTTCCTCTGGCGGACTGTTCTGATAGTCATAAACAGCTCACAGGCCTCAGAGAATGAGGGCGCTACAAGTTTTTCCCATGGGGTGAAGGCCAAGGGGCCCTAAGCAGTTCCTGGTGGGCCAAAGCCCCTAGGGTTATTAGAGTTTGTACAAATGTTCAGGCAATAGAAAGTTCATCCACTATATTTAAATGACATTGAATCCTAAAAGTTACGCAGACACAATATGATCATTTGACTTAGTAACAATGGATTAAGCACATCCAAAAAGTGTGAGCGAAATGCACAGAAAAAACACAACTCTCTAAACCAACTTCATTGCAATTTTTAACGTTTACTTCACTCACTCACTTGGGGGGGGGGGACAGTTCTTACCCCCACCCAATTTACCGGAATAAATTCAGTTGCCTTCCAAGTTCAATACTCATTGTAATAGATAGGCCTATACATCTGTTGCACATCTAGTGCACTTCTGTCCATTGCTACATAGCCTTCCATGCAAAACTGCCAATTCCACTAAATGTACAAGGATTCTGTACCTGGTTTGTGTCTTACTAAATGGTGGGGATGTTCCATTGTGGACACAAGGGTCTCAGTAATATACTGGTAGTATTTTACAGCAGTTTTACATGAAATATGCAGCAAGTGGTATAAGCAGGAAAAAGGATAGGCACCGTGGGCTTAAAGATTATTTTGAAATACCTTTCAAGTGATTCTGAATAAAGATTTATTAATTGCCTCGCAGGGCTGGATAAAATGGTTTTGTGGGCTACAAACGGCCCGTGGGCCGGAGGTTCACTACCCCTGTTCTAGAGCCTCAAAGCATGAAGACTTAAATATTGGCTTTCCCTTTGCAAATTGATACAGTACACTAGTCATATCCTACTGTTGAGATAAAAAGGTCTAAACTGTTTTAATAGTTTTGGTTCACACATCAAATCTACATATTTCAAAGGCAACTGAAGTTACCTCAATAAGGTCATGTAATTAGTACTTAAGACAGGGGTGGGGAACCTCTGGCCCATGGGCTGTGTGCTGCCCGCAAGACCATTTATCCAGCCCTGGAGGCAATCCATAAATGTTAATTCAGAATCACCTCTGGTCCTTTAATATCTTTTTCTGTTTTAAAATTTCTTTGTTGTAAATTGTAAATATATTGTTTGGACTAAACACCTGAATATTAACATAAAGAATGCACAAAGGTTTTAATCATATCTTTTAGTGAAGCCACATCAAAGTACTGTGTGATGAAGGATATTTCGTACATATGTTGACAGAGATCCCGGCTTCATTTTTTCAAATCCCAAGGCAAGGACACAATCTGCTATACCGCCCTCTACCAGCTGTTTGGCAAGGATAAGTGCTGTGGATCCTGTAGAGCAGTTGTTGTTAACCTGAAACGAAAATCAAATTATACATTCAACGTACTGGTTCAATATAGTCAAGCCACTCCATAACAATAAGACAGTGATATTATTTTGGCACAAGGTGCAGTGTGATATTAGGGAAAACAAAGAAAAACACTCACTGCAATCTGAGTAATGTACAGCTGTTGGGGTGACGTCATACATAATTTAACCATCTACAGGCCTCCCAGCCACCCCTGAGAAATTTTAAATGATTTTATGCTACTTTCAAAACAATTTCATGCTTTTTGATGCCACTGTTTGTGCATTAGCCTATATGAATATTTTATGTTATCAACTCCTGTATTCATGATTATTTTAGCTTGGGAATATTAACCACCTTGAAAACCTGTTCCCTTTGCTACATCACTATGAGCAGTTTGTCTCATTACCCAGTACTGGATCATGCTACAGGGCAACCCCCCACCCTTTAACAGACTATATTCCACAGCCACCTTAAGCAACCATCTCCACTCTAGGCTTCTTGAAACCAGTGCCCCAAACTTTACAAAGTCAAAGTCTTTTCTCAACCCATGTTGGACAGGAAAAATTAACTTTAAATATCTAAAAGTATTAATGATGTGACTTAGGTGGGAATCCAGCCAGGTTTCCACCATTTTGAAATTTCACATCTGACTATGGAAAAAGATGTTTTCAGACAGCCAAGTGTCAAAAGCACACATGGCTGCTCTGAGTTTAGCAGAAAATTTTAGCAGTAGTACTAAAAACTACAAGAGCCATGAAGGGACATCTTATCAGCTTTAAGACAATGGGTGCATGTCTGGCCAAAACTACTGCTGGGGTCACATCTGAGCAAAAGTCAGAGGGTAAGTACCTGGTCCCCTCCCTCCTCTCTCCCTGCCACTACACACACTCTTACAAAATTCATGACTTTTTCCAAGCAGGAAATAATTTTAGGGCAAATTTAACCTCTAGAATGCTGGCCCATCCCTCTTAAAATGACTTTAGATGTACTGTACCTATACAGTACTGTAAAGTACAATCTGACAATAGTTACAGTATTTTTTATATATAAATAAATCATTGCAAGCATACATTATAAATTGGTATTCCAGTCATCCCTATTTCATACAGTGCCTTCTGTCCACATGTTGAATCTCCATAGCAGTACCCGACAGCGGCCTGTTGCACCTGGTCATAGGTGATACCAGCATCCTTCAATGCATTGAATGTAGCTTCTTTAGCCATTTCAGGATAGTCATCGTGTGCTCCTTTACCTGGTTTCTCAAACTGTAATGAATAGAAAGACTTGTGATACAAGATGTTACAAGCAGCTATAAATACAGGGTATTACCGATACTGATATTTTCATTCTCAATATTGGCCAATATCGTTGATATCAATATTGAGAAATGAGCACACTGTTAACTATTAAAGCAATTACTCTTGCACACTACTACTGAGTGTTGTGTCATTTTCATAAGGTAAATAGTTGGGACTAACAGTCCAACATACTAGTTAAAATAAGGTACATTTTATGAATTAGAGGACAAGAAATATCGGTTAAGTACAGTAGTATAGCCATTCAAGGTATACTTTACAAATAAAGCAAACAGATGAAAATATATATTGGCTACTAACAATAATGAGTACCTTCAAGTGGTCAGACACTAAGAAAGAAAAGATGGTATTAAACTTTTAACTTTATAAATCTAACACTACATTTCTCTCATGCTTCTCATGTTGCTAAGATGCAAATTACCTTCTACCAGTTTTGTATTTTACTGCTTTCTTTCACATGTCACCATATTTTCCATTTTGTAAAACAAATTACTGTTTTACTGTACAGGATGTCAACACCGGTACATACTGTACAGTGTGTGGTTTTTTTTTTTTTTAATTATTCCTTACTTAAAACAATCATAAATATTCTGTGGAGTGTTTTAGTGCATCATGAATGGCATAGGCCAATTTAATCTTTTAAAGTCCTATGCAACCCCTAACATCCTTCTTTCTCCCAACCACTGCAGCATCCAAGGGATCACCATTGAAATACAAACTGGTCTATGGGTGATTTTTTGTAATCTGTTTAGTCTGCATTTAAGATTATTAGGAAAGTGGAAGATACAGTACACAAAATTTGACTGATTTGCCCCATCCTTGTGTTGACAATATCGTACTGTAAGTTAGTTAGTTAGATGAGGTTTAAC
>WURT03660754.1:0-10642 GCA_009936505.3 Holothuria glaberrima
GCAGAATAACAGGTCAGTGATTAACCAATCAGAATGCAGGATTCTCAATAACGGATGGCTAGAGGTGGTAGAATTTGCATTAGCTTCTACTTTTCCTTACTGCTAAGGGAAACAAACATCAGTTAAAAGTTACAAATTGTGTTAAACGTAAGGTTGTGGTTAAAGGATGTTAGTTATGAGCACTTTGGTGAAGTCAGAAGTGACAGTGGATTCTTAAAATAGAGAAAAGATAACATAATCCTTTACTTTTACTTATTGCTGTGGTTTTAATGTCATCATCAGTAAGACTGGTAAATTTTGCATTCATCACTCAGTTTTTCAGTTAAGCGTTTTTTTCATATTCAGCACTTTCAGAAATTTCCAAAGGACACCTGCATTCTACTGTCATAGGTAGAGCAGGTGATTAAACTGAATTAGAGTCAATTTAAACACATGTAGCTTAGTGACATCTGTTCGTATTCTGTCAAAGCTGTGTCAGTGCCAGATGTAATGTAGGGGATAGTGAAAGCCATAATCACTTAATGTGGCTAGCAGTCTTCTGATGGTGGTTAGAAGTAAATAAATTGATATCTAGATCAATAAAAGTCATCAACTTTGATAAAATGTGCTTCATCAATTTCATAATTGAAAAGTTTATTTTTTTTATTTTATTTTATTTTTCTTTCTTTTTTTTTGAGAGAGAGAGAGGGAGAGATACCCTTAAAAGAAGTAAATGATACAATTGATGTTATGAAAGAGAATTTTCAGTGTTATGCAACTAAGAATTTAAAACTGCCTGTTAGCATAGAAATTAAATCATGTGATATGCCAGTTACTAACAAATTATAGTTTTAGCTGAAATTGGGATTGTATGAAGTATTACTATAGATGATTTAAAAATATATTTGGCTGTAGAGGAAAAGCCGTTCCTCCCCAGGTAGGAATAAAAGATTCAGAAATACCAGTACTATAAAGAACCATTGGTTCAACTTATACTTGAGCCAAAAGGTTTATCCAATAATCTACTGTTATTGGAAAATGTGTCTCAGTAGTTCATGATGATATTCTCAAAAGCACATGGTGGATTAGAAAAGTCAGGTTTACAAACAAGACTTATTCTGTAATGTAATGTTTCTGGTGAAAGACATAATTTCTGTGTTCAATTTATTTCTTTTGTGCTAGATCAGTGAAGTAGAATGAAATCATAATTACTGGGCTTTGGTCTTCAGTGAAATCCTGTTAAAGACTGGTTCATACTTCAGTATAATGCTATAAAGCTGTGAGAGTTGAACACTCTATAGCTTAATAGCATGTGAAAATTGGGAAGTATTAAGGCCTGCTCATATTTCCAAATTTTCACTACCCATAAAGCTATCAGAATCGAAAATGGTCATCCCTTACTCTTCCGGGCCAATCAAAGAAATAGCTCAGAGTTGAACAGTGTTCAACTTTCATAGCTTTATAGCATTATATTGAAATATGCATGGGCCTTGAACCCTTAGCATAGTTACCTATATATACACTGACATTAATTGCTACTGAAGTAGGTAATAGCAAAAAAGGCTGCAGGTTGGACCTGTTTGGTTCAATTATGAACTCTACAGTGGTATCTAGGCCACAGAGGTAGAGGGTTTATACTTAATAATTCAGGCCTTGAAGGGTGGTTGTTTTATGATGCTAAGCGACCACAAATGTTGGAGAAGCCTATATGGCTTATGAATTACAACTTCACGTTGGGTGGCTAACCAATTCAACAATTTAGATCGAATTTGGTTTCTTTTTAAAAGCCAGTTCAGATGGGAAAACCCTCAATTGCTCTTGGATGAAAAACCCACCTTACTTTGACCCAGTCAGGGGTCCCAAACATCTGGGTTGCCAAGCTTCATCCCTTCAAATGCCACCGCCTTTATCCACTGGGCTACGGCTCCGACTGAGATTTCAATTGTCAGTGTTTGCTTTGATCATTAAATTGATAGTACTACAGCATCAGTGGTGAACTCATGTCAAGGATTTTTCTATGGCAATTCCTTAAATATGGAGTGTAGACAGATAGAAATGGCGAAGACAATGGAAAATACAGTTTCCTCTTCAATGACACATTTTTCATTTACACTCAAGTTGAATTCAGTGGATGAGTGAAAGTAAATTTGAACAGGTGTATGCAAACATGAATGTATAACATTAGATCTGTGAATCCATTCTATATGTAACATTCATTGTTTGTTCTGCAGATGCAGTTATTTAAAACCACTTTGATGTGAGGTTTACGTTGTCAATAGTTTAAAATTGCCTCAGTAGTTGTGATGTAGGAATAGCTTGGATTTCATTGGGAAGGATAAATGATGAAGATATTCAATGATGCTTGGATACAATAGTGTCTAATATTATTTTATTATTTGTTTACAGGGATGGAGAATATGCCTGGGATTTCAATGAAAGGACAGCTGATAAAATTGTTGAACATATGAAAGAGTAAGGATATCATCTTTTATTGTCTTTTTGAAGATGCAATCCTTTGAATATTTTTGTTTTGTTCTTTCGTAATTTCGTTTTAATTCAGGTGAAGAAGATTCTAATGGTGACTTGTATCTCCTTATGTAGTTTGGACTTTATAGGGCTCACATAAGGCACATTAATTCTATCAACAAAATTTACCTCAAAGTTGACAGCTTTTAAAATGATGGACTTTTATTTCAGTTTTCAATGTTAGAACTGTTCAGTGTAAATAACAACAACAATATTAGTACAAGAAATATGTCAGGCCACTGGTGTGAGTGCAGATCTTATGTTACAGGTATGTTAGCATACATGCACTTGATTAACAGGGTTTAGGCAGATATTTTCAGGAAACACCCCTGTCACTGGAGCATACCCCCTCCCCACCCACCCGCCCACCAGCTCCTCTATTTTCCTACCCAGCCAACTAGACTAGGCATTGACAGGAAAGACTACAAGGAGGTTTTTGCCCCCAAACCCCACCCATTTCAATAGCACAATGCCAAAACTTAGATGCGCATTGGTGGCCCATAGCTACGAATTGTAATGAAGGGAGACCCCCCAACCTCATTGGGAAGTCCTACATAGATAACCATGCATGTAATAATAATGCTGAACTATGACGTCAAGTATACTATTCGCAAGACTTTTTGCGTAAAAATCATTACAGGTTTAAAATGAATGAAGGTTGGGTACTTTATTTTCTTCTTTTTTTTTTTGAAGGGGGTGGGGTGTATAATCACATCTTCAATCACAGATTGGTGTTTTACAGAGAAGTCATAATTCACACATTCCCTGTTATGATGTAGTACAGAGATAATTTTGGGCACTGCTGATATGATTGATTTTACAGGCACCTTTTTTGCAGCTTTCAAGGCACTGTGTGTGATGAGATCATTGCTCTTCAACAGTGGATGCATGTACAAACCTATAGTGTGTGGGATACAAAAATATAGTGCAAAAATATGGTTCAAGAGTCTATTTTTCAAGCCACCAGCTAGAGTTGAGAATACACTGGGGAACATCTGAAATTTTAAGGGGTACTTGGCTTTTGAAAAGGTTAGAAACCTTTAGATTATCTCTGCAAAGTAGCCCCAGTGATGCTTTATATCTTCTTTCATAAATGTGATCTTTCCCTAGTCCTCAGGAGCCTCCTCCACCCCCACCACCAGAGGCAGACTGGGGTGAGGAAGAGACAGAGGTGAACATCTTAAATCATGAAAACTTTAAAACCTTTACCAAGAAGAAGAAGCACAGTCTGGTGATGTTTTATGCTCCATGTAAGAGATTTTTTTAATCAGGTTTTAGTACTTCTTTTAAGTATTTTTGGCAAATTTTCATTACAGAGATGCTACGAAAAGTTTTATATGCCCTTGTTGGTGCTTGAAATAGTTTTTGAGCTTATATATTGTTGGAGAGATTTAAAATGGAATTTCCACCACAAAGTTAGTCTATATGTCAAAAATTCTGGAAGGAAATTCAGAAGGGCCTCATCTTTATTCTACTTCTTGCTTTGCCTGTCAAATGTCCTCTATCCAATTGGCCAATGGCATCAGTGTTTAGAGATCAGTGCAATAATCTTCAAAAAAAAGTACTTTACTCTTCAGATCAGCATAATGCACTGTTGAGTACCACATCATGGCTGGAAATAAACGAAGGCCACAGAGGCCATAGCAGCCTTTGTTTTCTTCCTTTGGAAATGGCCATGGTGCCCTACAAATGGCATACTTTTCAAGGCCACCTTTGCCTTCATGCCCTATTTTTTACAAAATACAGCCAACCATATACTACAGAACACAACATTGTATGTTTAGCCTTGGTGCCCTTTGAAATCCATAAATGTGCCCTAAAAGTTAATATGAAACGGCAGCTCTTGTAATGTCTTATATCCAGCCCTGTCATATTCTTCAAATGCGTGCAGTATCTTTCAAATGAATGCAGTATTCTCCAATCCAAATGGGCTTTGCAGAACAGTCTGACAGGGTGCAATATTCTTTAGACAAGCATAGCATTTTTCAAAAAGGTTTCGTTTCGTTTCGTTTATTGTTTTTTCGCTTTACATATATACATACAAATAAAGAATATAACTTTTTACATAGGAATTAATGTATATACATAGGCTAAAGGAAGTACACAAAAAACCCCAGAGGGCTTGAGAGCGTGCACTCCCTGTAAACGAAAAGAGAAAACAAAAAAGTAAAAAAAAAAAAAAAAAAAAAAGGTATGCTGTACTTCTCCTATGTTAAATATGCTTCAAATTTTTCGTGAATTTTACAGGGTGTGGTCACTGCAAAAAAGCCAAGCCAGAATATTCAAGTGCTGCAGAGGAATTAAAAGATGAATTGAAGGTAAAGTAATCAAAGACAAACATGAAAGGATCATGTGACTGAGCTTAATTGATGTCGTCTTTTGTTTACATTTCACAATGTGAATTTGAATAAGTTCTATTAAAAGTGACAAGTCAAAATAACACAAACTAAGGCACCATGGCAAAACCAAAGCTGCAGTCGGCTCAGCAAAGCTGCAGGGGCTGCAGCTATGCTGTGTTAATGGAAGTAACCATACTGTTGTAATTTGTACATGCAGAGCCAATTAAATGGCTCAATCAGTAGAGGTAGTACTTGTTTCAATTGCAGTTGTAGTCATTAAGTGACTACTTTAAAGGTTAAAATTTGCCTATTGTTCTGTCTTCACTACATAAGTAAATGGCTGGTGGTGTTACAGTGTTGTGATCGTGCTCGCTGAACGTAATGTTTGATTGGCCTATCCAGTAATTGACTAGTGTAAGAGGCATCATACTTCGTAGCGTGTGGAAATAATGCTAATTCAGGCCTTAAAGAGGGATTTGCATCACCCCTACAACTAAAAGTATGACTTTTAGTTGGGGGTAAGCAAAAGTCTCAGTTGGTGACTACTCTTTGACATCTGAGTTACAAAATTCAAAAGATGCAGAACAGCTCATATTACACTGCATACACAGAGAGTGTTTTGATTACACATTAGGGCCTTGTATACTCACCAGGATATGACCTAAGGCAATAAACTATATTTGTGTCTGCATAAGGAGAAGCTAAAAACAGTTATGGGCATGGCTAGAACTATCTAAGTTGAGAGAATAGGACTGTCTGTGATGAGACTATTTACCCATTATGGCAGTTATTTATCTAAAGTGATCACAAATGTGGTTGAAGTGGAAGCAAAAGAAGGCATATGGAGTACATCTTTGTGTTAGGTGCCTTCCAATTCAAGTTTACGTGAAACTGGTAATAGTTTTATTGTAGAAGGTCACTTCAGATAGAAAACCCATAGAGATATCTCAGCTAGGGCCCAAATGCCAAACCTCCTGATTGGTAGCCTAATGGTTCAGTGCGCTTTCATATACTTGGCTACAGCACATAGGTTTTCACTACATTAAGCGATTTTCGCTAATTGTCAATATCTATCCCAAATGTACAGTATTGCTACAATTTAGCAATCAATTTGTGCAAGGGCACTTGACTTTTATCGCCTGACTTTGTGTGGCAAAGTTAGGTCTCTTTAAATAGGTTAACTGTTGTAGATGCAGAAAAGTATACTTATGGGTATCTATATTACCAGTAAATCATAGCTATTACTTTTAGCAATGGTTTTAGAGTGATCTAATGATCATTACTAAAGATGACTTTACTTAAATAGTTCCTGCTATGCATTTATCATTGTAAGCAATGATTCTAGAGTGATCTAATGATCATTGCTAAAGCTAATGTTAGTTTAATTGGCCCTTGCCTGTTATGTATTTTTCTCCTTGATTCAACAGGCAGCATTTGCTGCAATTGACTGTACTGTGGACACCAACAGACCAATTTGTGAATCCTACGAAGTGAAAGGGTTCCCTACAATCAAATATCTCAACTATGGCAAGAATCCTGAAGATTATAATGGAGGCAGGGAACATGCAGATTTTGTGAGGTTTATGCAAGAAAAAATCGATCCTGATTCAGTGGTCCCTACCCCACCCCCACCCCCAGAGGAAGATTTCTGGCTGACACTTGATGGTGGGGAAAATGTCAAACAGCTAGGATCAGATTTTAATGAATTTGTTGCCAATGAAGAGACTGTCTTGGTGATGTTTTATGCGCCATGTAAGTTTATAGACTAGGCTCTTTATTTGGTAACTCTGTGGAAGCTTAATATTTTTGTTTTCAATGCATCTGTGTATTTACTTTAAGCTTTTCCCTGGTATTGTTTAGTGCTGCTAGCTTCAGGCCTTCATCAGTCACTAAGAAGAGGAAGTATAAACACAAAGTTGTTGTCTTGTCAACATTTTAAAGTGTATTTGAGGTTTAATGGATATAGTGGAGGTTTAATGGATAAAGGGGAGGTTTAACGGAGGGTAGAGTTCTCATGCCTCTAAACCAATTAAAAAGTGACAGTGCTATGCATTTGGTTGTGAATGATCCTGATTTTGCATCCCTAAGGGCCTACTTGAACTAACCTTGTAAAAGTTTATTCCCTCTTTTTGTAATGGAAAATGTCCTTGTAATTACATCTGTGATAGATTCCAAAGATACTTTAAAAGGAAGCTGAGGCATGTGATAGGAAGGGACTGTTTTTTTATGTTTTTGCATACAATGATGGTAATATTTTTATCATGTTGTCTAGGGTGTGGTCATTGCAAGATGATGAAGCCAGCATATTCTGAGGCAGCAACTAAAGCTAAGGAGATGGAGGTTAGTTGTGTGATTAGTTATGACTTAATTGTTATGACCATGTTGTAATGACTATGTTTTTGCCATAACCATGTTGTTGTGACTAACTTGTGGTGACTTAATGTTATTGACAGGACTAGAAATGTTTATTGTCTGTCACTAGTTCATGCCTTGTTTGAAAGGGTTGGGTGTATGCAGATTACTCTTCACTAGTTTGTTTACCTAGAAAATTGTTATTTATCAAAGAACATCATTGCAGGGGATAGGATTTTTGAAAAATTGTAAAAGGCAAAGATAACATGTTTTGCAGAAGTTCTGCAAAAGTTTTGTCAATTTGTATAGGAATTAAAGGGGCTCATTGAGTTGTTATCGATTATTTTGTGACAAGTATAAAGTAAATCATTGCATGACAATGTTTCTAATTAGCCCCATTACTCATGTATCACTTCCTATAGTTACCAAAAAATGTGAAAAATTCTAGTTTTTGTGGACAAGGGTTGCATATGTTTAATGTACCTAATGGTAAAAAGTGTCTGATCACAAATTTTAACTAAATGATTTTAATCGTTAATTACCTTATCATTACCAGTTCAATTGTGTGTCAAATGTGCAGAATCTCTTAGTTTGACCATTAACCATCAAGATGTTAGTAAAACTCAACAGGTGTGTAAAAAAAAATGAATTTTGAGAACCAACTCAATAAGCCCCTTTAAGTAAGAGTTATACAAAAGCATGTTAATATCTGTGTTGGGCAAAAGGAGGGCTAGTCAAGAGGTCTTGCAAATGATTTCAGTAGACAGAGGATCTAAACATACCTCTTTTCATTGATGTTATAAAAATAAGAAACCTAACAATTTATAAGATGATTTCTGTTACATTTTCATTTTTGTCCAGCTAAGTGGCATATTTGCTGCCATTGATGCTACAGCTCACAACCAGGTTGCTACTCAATATGGAGTCAAAGGATTTCCGACAATCAAGTTGTTTAAGTAAGCAAGAATTTTGAAGAATTCCAAGTTTTCAGTCAAAATATTAAATTGGAGGCCATGTGATGACATATGCATAGGTCTGTTTAATGATTGGCCCTTAATGGGTATCTCACATTGTGGTTGCTATAATGTTGTGAAGCAAGTATTTAACTAGTACCCCCCTCCCCCCCCCAACCCTACAGGTATCCATCTAAGCCTGAATAACTAAGCACATTTTTGCATGCTTGAGGTGATGCTCACTTCATACAGAATGATATTCCTGTAATTCACTGGTACAACCATTGTTCATGAGGCACCATAGCAGGTCATGTTTTATGCGAGCCATATGCTATAATGTATTTCAGTACCAGTGCAAATAGTTGGAATAAGAGGATGTTTTCATACAATAATTTGGGTTTGAGGGGTGGGGGGTGGCTACTCTTGCAGTTCTAATAGAGTGAGGGTAACATAGAACAAGATTGGGAACTACTGGTTTAAATGCATGTTAGAGACTCAGTCACAAGATTGTGCTCCTACCTAAACAAGAGTCTGCTATAAATCTTTCACAAAATCTATGTTTATTTTTCATTCCTTTTTCAGAAATGGAGCAGTTTCTAAAGACTATCAAGGGGATCGTTCAACAAATGACATGCTGGCATTTATGCAAGAGTGAGTACACACTGTTGTGAACAGAGTTGTGCATTCGAAAGAGTTCCCATGGGGATGTTTTTGAGGTCTAACAAATGGATAATAGAGGATTTTGTATGACTAAGGTTCTTAAGTAAAGACCTGCTGGCCATTTGTGGCCCATGAGGATTGGAATGGTTTGTAGATTCAAGGAACCCAAACTTAACATCAAAAAGTAAATTATGTAATACAGCTCTAGCTACTACTTTTGTTACAAAGTAAAAAACTCAGGAAAAGTGACCCTCTGCCCAAAACATTTAAGAAACTCTGTTGAATGACATCACATCACTTTCTATCATCATATTGTTGAATACACACTTTGTTAAAGTTTAGTTAGATGAGGTTTTACGGCTCAGTTTGTAACCAAAAGGAAGTGCTATGATGTCTTGCATTTAAGTATATTGCCCAGTAGATACAAGTATGTACCCAGTAACAGGAGTGCAAGTACAAAATGTTCCATAACCATTAGTGCCCAAAAGAGAAGAAAACCAAGGTTTTTAGTTAGATCAAAGAGAGAAAAGGGAAAATTTCTGACTTTCATGCAACACCTGCATTTTAATGACGACTTGTTTTCATTTCGTAGGCCAGGGGGTCTGACATGAAACCATTTTTAAGCTTAAGCTTGTAGGTACTTGTTTCTTAAAAGTGATATGATAAGGTTAGGAGACATTCCCTTAAGCCCAGTCTATACAGTCATACATTTTTCAAAAATATCATCATCAGCATACCTTTGTACGATGATGCTCATGGAAAAACTTATGATTGTGTGGACTGCTTTCCAAACAAATTTGCACAACACCCAACTTGTATACTGCATGTTTCATCCTCCCAATAATTTTTCTAACATTTGTATGATGATGTTCATGGACAAAAGTGTGATCATGTGGACAGGCCTTTAAGTTCAATTTCGTTGTTCTTCTTTATTTCTTTCTTTCAATATGTTTAGTCCTGATCGTGAAGTTCCTAAACCTCCAGTGGAATCTAAATGGAGTGATGAACCAAGTTCCGTCAACCATCTTTCATCAGATAACTTCAGTACATTCCTGGCTGATAAACAAAATGTATTGACCATGTTTTATGCTCCGTGGTGCGGTTATTGTAAAAAAGCCAAACCTCATTTTACAGCTGCGGCTGAGAGGCTAAAAGATGATCCCAATAATCATTTGGCAGCAGTAGATTGTACAGAATTTAAAGGTGAGACTGGCTTTCCAATCCCAGAGAACAATTCACTTGCGTCCTGCTCAAGGTATGGTGGTTTTTCACAGGGTAGTCCAGCTTCTCTCCAATGTGATATGGCTTGTCATCTAAATAAATTGCCCACTGATTAAATTGGTCACAAACGTGGCTGAAGTTTCTTCAGGCAGACCACTTAACTAGCTGACATAAATTACTTTTTGCACCTCTTTTTGGGGGAGAGGTAGGGGGATGGGGGGGGGGTTGTGACTGAACAGGGCTTTTTTCAAGGGGACTGTAAGTTTACATCACTTTGATACCTTGTATGGGTGCTATTCCATCTGTGACATGCTATCTTTAGGAAATGAGATATAGTAGAAATTATAGACAAGTTTATAGAAAGTGTGGCCATTTTTTTAATAAATAAATGGCTCAGGTTATAGAATGTGTGGTCAAGGTTGAAGAGTATGTGGTCAAGGTTATAGAATGCGTGGTCAAGGTTATAGAATGCGTGGTCAAGGTTATAGAATGCGTGGTCAAGGTTATAGAATGCGTGGTCAAGGTTGTAGAATGCGTGGTCAAGGTTATAGAATGCGTGGTCAAGGTTATAGAATGCGTGGTCAAGGTTATAGAATGCGTGGTCAAGGTTAT
>WURT03660776.1:0-16810 GCA_009936505.3 Holothuria glaberrima
AGGCTTTTGAAAAGTGAGACAGACATTTGCCCTCTACAGTATAACATAAGCTCGACCCGCACTTTGCGGGTTGAGCTTACAATTAGGCTATTTTGCATTTTATCTTGGTTACATTTAGAAGAGTGAATTCTAAAAACATGCAATCTGTAAGTAAAAACATATTAAATGCAACTTACAAGGTCCGGCAAGTGTTTTGTTCTGGAAATGTGAAAGACTTTGTTCATAAAAAGTTTCTTGATATGCCACGAGCCAACTGATGGTGGCACTCATCAAGTGGTATGTAAGAATCATTCTCCACCTCCGTACAAACTTTTTCAATTAAATATGTGTCAATGAATCTGGCACTGACACGGCCTATCAGCAGTGTTATGATGAGTTAGGGTCAATCGCTCCTGCAAAGGCTTCTCTACACAGGGATACAACACGATGAAATGAGAGCAGGTCTTTGTTATTTGTCCTTGATCTTTCGAATATTTCTTCCCGATTACATATAGGTATTATTGGCGATAATTTCAAATTATATTGACCGGCTTAAAATTATTTGAGGAGCTACCTGCTTCTGGAACACGATATAACATTTCTACATGTTGTTTACCTTTTGAAAATTACAACGTGTGTGAGCGTTGCAGTCGTTCGACACTGCAACAAAGTAAAGTACTACTTTGGGAAAGGGACCTACTGTCCTGATTGGTCGAAAGTTACGTGATGTAATTGACCAAACCAAGGGAATGGGAAATCAGATGGAACCAGAGTGCCGCGTGCAGAGTAGAGATCAGGATATAAATTAATATAAATTATGTATTACACCACAAAACTGCAATCCTCTATACACAAAATGGCGGTCGTCTATTAAATTGATAAGAGTTAATACACACTTCATTACAACATCATTCCAAAGTCCACAATATCGTACAAGATATGTACAAGATATGCGCTGATATTTTTCGAATAAAAGTCACTGATCTGAAAAATTAGTTTCACCATGGAGCTACTCGTTTTTAAATCCTACCAGGTAATCAAACTGGTGCAGAGAATATTAAGGAACTTCGTTTGTTTACATAAAATATTCAAGTTTCAAAATTTTCAGTTTCCATCAAGACATAAGAAGAAATCATCAAGTAAATGATGTGCAAACATTTACCATAAATGATAAATTATAATGTACAAAACTTAACCAAATAATAACAGAGAATATAGTTGTATGTTTTGTAGCTACGAAACGGTTAAGAAGTTTTCCTTTCGGGAAGGAAGATATTTTGGTCTAGCTTGTGCATACAGATTGACTAAAGGGGGACTTTCCTCCCTCCTTTGTATTTCATCCGATGTGTTTTACGTTAGCAGCCCACATGGTACCAACAGGAAAAAAACTTGGTTCACATAAGCAAATATAAGTTTGCAATGTTCTCCTGTAACCTTTTATCAATAAAGCTGTACAAATATGCAAATGACATAGAAAAAATTAAGTAAGAATGAAGGAGTAAAAACTTATGAACTTTCGTGTTCGTGATAATTTTTTTGTTGGGATTTTGGATTTTGATTGTCCATGAAAATAGAAAGGATATTCTGTGATATTTGAAAGAAAATCATTTACTTTCTTATAAAAACAAGAAAAAGTTACATCTAGTATCAACCAAGAAGCTGAAAACATAAATTCTTATAACAAAATTGTTAAACATAAATTGAGTTAGCTGTAACAACTTGTTAACATATAAATTTACTAATAATTTTTTACACAACCCAAACTTAACACCTTTCATTACAAAGACAAGAATATTTTACATACTTCTGAGGAAAAGATATTCCTCTTTTGCTTATTTCTAGACCAGAAAAAAGTTTAATTATATCTAGCACTGCTGACTTTGTAGTCAGTAAAAATTAGTTCTTTACATTTTCTGTACTTATCAGTAACTATTTTTGAACAATTCACTCTTTACGATTGATTTCACTGTACAAGGCTACAGGCATTTGTATTACTTCATATGCCCTTGCAATCACGGGTGGCGTCAGGATTTGCCCGACGGGTGGAGGGGAAGCAACCCGAGGTCCCGACAAAAGCGATGGGTTACCGGAAGAATGGAGAACAACAAATTTTAGGCACGCTTAGCTCGCCAAAAAGATTAGGACTAACTTGAAGAAAATTAGAAAATTAACATTCATGTTGAGGGAAAGTTAGGGAATTCACAGAAGATATGTAACAAAAAGGTTGGAATTTTATTGACGAAAAAATTCCAAATTTTCGGTGCTATTTTTTTTTTTGAAGAATCTACCCTTCACGAGGGCAAAATCAAGTAAACCGTCTGGGAGACTGCTCGCCTTTCGGGGAATCCATGCCCATTAAGGCTTTCCTACAAAGTTGGATAAGTTTCCGAAGGGGGCCAACCTTCCCCAACGGGGGAAGGGGTTTGTCCCCTGTTCCCCTATCTGGCGCATGTCTCTGTTTATTACTAAATGTTAGTGAACCTACGTAGTAAATAAAACTTTTGTGAATTCCCAAGAACGACAGCAACTGTCCCTCTTTTTTCTGTTTTTTATGTTACATCTTGCACTTCATAACAAAGGTAAACACACGTAATGATATCATACAGCATTGCGAAAAAGTGTAGCCTAGGCACTGACTGTAATTTGAGTATATTTTCAATTGTTTAAAGTATGCAAGCTTTGGAATTTAACATTGTTTCCGACCTCAATAACACCGATTTCAAAGGTCCTTTTGGATAGATTAAAGGACCTACTTATAAGAATACTACCTTTACGGCGTTTACGAAACAAGTGTATCAGTTACACTAATTCTTCAAAATTCATCATGTTGTTGGCTTCTTCCGAATACGCCGGATGAAGAGCCCCGTCCATTTCGGATGCAACAACATTGCCCTCATCCAGTCTATGACTCACACCACCAATAGAAACTTTGCATTCGGGACACCGACTTCTTTGCATAGCTCCACCGCACTCACCTATCGCATACACATGACCATTTGGACATTTAAACCAATGACCACGAGTAAAACCCATTGCCTTCACCACCATATCTCTCTCATCTTCAGTTATACCAATGGAAACTAACAACGGGTTTTTTGTTCTCAGCTCTTTCAGAATGTCCCTTACCTTTGTTTCCTTTTCCTCACTGAACTTTGCACCATCCGAGAGCAATTTTTCAACCACTCCTAACATCTCGCTTTCCTTCCTGAAGTTCCCTATCTCTATTCCAGGTTGTGAAAAAGCTTTTAAAACACGTATGAAAGACACTGTATGGCAGCATCGTTTGTATTCTCTTTGCCAATCTTCGATTTCTTGTTCAGTGGCAAATAAAAAAGACGAAGTTTTATTTAGAAGAAAAATGTAATCTTCTCGAAAACGCATTAGTTGTGCCTCAATTTCTGTAGGTTTTGGTTGACAGTCTTCCAACCCCGACGCTCTGGTTTGGTACAGGTTTTCCAGCTTTCGGAACATATCTAATTGTATTTTGACCTTCGAAAGTTCGTTCGAAGTTAGCAAAGCTTCATTTTTAATGTTCCTTTCAGTATTTAAGCACATCTGAGACCTTGCCTCTCTGATTGCCAACTCAATGCCTTTATCGCCTTTTTTAACATTGGTAAAAGTGTTTCGAAAACGCATGAAAGAGAAGGCAGTTGAACCACAATCTTTCAAGGCAGCAACTCTTAACTGGACCTTCCGTAACTTTACGTTAAAACTTTCATGACGACCTAAAATCTGTCTCTTCACTTGTTCCACATCACGTCTAGTAGCCTTTATTCTATTGTTGTATCTTGGATTAAATCGGATAGGTGTCTTACACCAAGGACATTCCGGAAGCTGTGAAGATCAGAGTATCCTGTTAGTGGTCTACTTCATTTCCATTCATTCCCATCCATTCCTAACTCAAACATGCATACTTGGATGGAAAAAAATCTTATCGGTTGAAACTTTTGTCCCTATACCTATGGTACTTCAAAACGCACATGAAAGGTTCATTACAGTTTTCATCAGCTTGAAACTTGGACATTTACACTTTCACCTTGATTTCCGAATCCAGCAGGGTAATGACCGATTTTTGCGGTTAACCTTAAAATACTGGGCATCCATCTTTAGAACATTTCCAAGGATTGATTTGTATTTCCACTTATGATGTGACTAGAATCGGATTAAGTCGCTAAATTAGTTCCCAAATGAATCATCAACCATGAAAATCGGTTCATATTTAGTGAAGTTATGCACGGAAATAAAATTCAACAATGCAAGACCAGCGTCCGTCGGACTGTGAATATCTGATCTTTGTGGTTTTATATCATTAAAAATCGGCCAAGTCGTGACGCTATCGGCCAAGTCGTGACGCCCAGTTACAAGGGGCGGATTTTTCTAATGTTTTGAAATCATCTTAAACAAAGACATAAAGATGATCTACTTGTCAGTACACACCCTTACGCATTTGTTTGGACTCACGGTGGCGGCGGAAGGGGATAAAGTGATAGAGGGGATTCAGCCCCAACGAAAAAGAGAGGGGTTAATCTAAAGTTGTGCTCACTCAACCACACACACCCAGACCGCACACTCACATCTGCCATGCAGCCGACAATTTGTGATAGCCACAATAGCCCAATCGTTTATTGCCGTGTTGAAAAATTGATACTAATGTATTTGTGAAGAAACAAAAAACTTTCAATTAAAAAGTATCATGTGTGACATCACATCACGATTTTCATTATTTTAACAGGTCCTTTCTTGATTATCATGTAAATTCAAATTTAAGTGTATGGAAGAATGAACAACACACGTTAATTACACTTATTAAAGATGTTTTTTTGGTCTCCCATTTAAATTTATTTTTTTAAATGTTACATTTTAATTCTCTTTCAAGTTTATCTCTGGGAAAAAGCTTGTGCAACTGCCATCCATGCTTTCGCCAAACTGCGCTAGATTTTGGAAATAAGTTATCGAAACATTTCAACTCCTGGGGTCGTATTTATCGCCTTCGTGAACCCTGTGTGTCTGCTACGAAAGGACGGCTATCAGAGCCAGCTGGGCGCTACAAGATACTACTGGGCCACTCTAGCTCCTAGGACGAAATATCCCACACGCACAGTGAAGTCACACAAGGCACAAGGCATTATAAAAGAGGACACGCATGTAATTAGGGATGCATCTCCTGACATTTTCAGAAAACTGTGGAGATTATCTAAAGGTTACTTGGTAAAGGTGGAGGGGTTGCAGATATGTGAAAAAGAATTGTGGAACAAACTTAAGTAACAAAAATTCTTCAACGCGCGGGAAGGGCGAAAAAATTGAGGCTCTTTTTGAAGACACTGCTCCCACTGAGATAAGAACCTGGGCTGGTTCTCTCTTTACTTCTTGAAGGAAATTTAAAATGATGATTTCTTCTCCTAATTTTTTGTTACATCATGGGGAACGTTTTGCGTTGTATCCCCCAGCTCCAAAAGTGAATTGTACGTTTTCTCCTGTCCTCAAGATTAGCGCCCATGGTGATCATTAAGTTTGTCCAAGCGATAGAAGTCTCCAACTCACACCTTGATATATATATATATATATATTTATTTATTAATATATATTTGGCAATCTTATTCTCAGAATTTGACTTCCAGTAGCCTCAGATGACCTTTGTTTCCACCGAAACAGAGAAAGTGTCCAAAGAACTTAAAATTTTAATCGTGAGATAACTTGTAAACGACGTTTACAGAAACTGACCTCTAGTCACTTAAGTTGACCTTTCACCTGAATCAAATTCACAGTCATCTAATTGATGTAATGCATCTACCTGCTAAGTATGAAAACTATATATACTTCTTGTCCTGAGACGTCGTGTTGGCCACGTTTCCAGATGACCTTTGACTTCAACCAAATGCAATAGGTTCCTTTACTCTATGTAATTTATCTGTATGCTAAGTATATAAAACATGCATGCCTCCATATATTGAGTGTTACGTGTGATCAATGTTTTCAAAGTTTCACATCCTGTGACCGGGATAAACTTTGACCTACACCACAACAATACGATTCTTTCACTAGATACGATGTAACTCCAACTAAAGTATGAAAAGTATCTATGATTTCTGTCTTGAGATATCGATTTACTAAGGTTTTTCGAATTCGACCTCAGGTGACCCCTGATGGCTATTACCTTCCACAAGAACGATTGGGTGTCGTAAAATTGTAAATTAATCCAAGCATTTTATTTTGTATCCCCTTTAGTGCAAAAATAAATTGTTTTTAGACAAAAATGTGGCAGTTTTTGTCACCAACCAAGTTTCAGTTACTTGCATTTTCAATTAATTTCCACCAATACCTTCCTTTATATTGAGATAACTCGTCCTTTAGGAACATGCTCAAGAGTTTTCCTCGTATGCCTCAAACATCGCACTGTTTATAAAAATTACTTTAAATGTTTAAATTACTTTAACAGTATTCATTAATTTCCTTTGAAACAACTCGTCTGTACCAATCCGATAAAGGCAGATTTCTAGATACCAAAGGACCAAAGGACATTGCACTTTTCTGAGCTTTATTTCAAATTTTTAAACAATGTATTGCGTAAACAACATTCTTGCAGACAGTATTTGGTACACACTTTCATAATGGTTGTCTCATTGCTTCATCGCCATAATCATCGGTATCTCTGCGACCGATTAAAAAATTGCTGTAATGTCCTAAAAAGTAATTTAACCGGACACATTATGTAAGTGCTACACATTGATCAATGTTGAGGTTCGCTTAGATATTATCACTGGGTCTTCAAAGTCTCTTATAAATTAGTAACTAATTCCAACGAAAGTCTTAGTACGGCAGTGGGACAAGCTTGACAATGTATAACTACGAATAATTAAACGGTGAAACTTCTACCTTGATTTGGTGTTCATTGGAATTGCTCATTGTCATTAAATGGTCCATGGCTTTAACTTCAACTATATGACGGCATTCTTCCAAAAATACGAACCTGTGTAATAAAAATGTTATTTGAATCAGAAAGCATAAACTTAGAGCCCTAAGACCATCTTTATTTACCCAACTTATAGTAAGTACTTACTGCTCGTTCGAACATAATATACGTAGCTCCACTAACTTTTCGCAAAAGCAGTGGTACTTTAGTATACCTGAAAATGAGCAAAAACACAAATCTCAAATCCTGCCATGCCTTTTGACAAGGAAGCGTATGACATTGCGACTTTAATACCCCACCCCATTCCCCCTTGTGACAAAAAACTGAGATTGCCCAATCTTTTTTTACTTATACAAAATTGGTATCCCATTTGTTAGCTCAAAAATATTTTTACAGCAGCCGAACGTGAAAAGTGCTGGTTCAATGTTTGAGCTAGCTTTAAGACGCAAAACGACCAATTTTGTAAGCTGTTCTAACAGGGAAAAATTTACAGTCCAGTCCTTCAGTACGTGTAATACTAAGTAATTTATTTGGTTGAATTTTTGCTGGTCGTCAGTAAAAAAGGTCCTTGGAAGTAACAGTAGGACGATAACGTCGGAGACACAGGGGGCATGTTTGTTTAGGTTCCAAGGTATTCAGAAAATGAGTAGGCTGGGGGTTTCCTGAGTGCTGAAATAAATTTTTTTTAAACACTTCATATTCAGCATTTTCTTTATTTTTTGGACGATATTTTGAATGTAAACAATCACTTTTTGATATTTTGGGGCAAAATATCACGTGTCAACCTCCAAAAGGTGACATTCGATAGATCTTTTTGTTAGCTTTATTGTGGTGGTTAAAAAAAGGCTGTTGGATGTTGCATGACGAGCTAGATTTTTAAAAATTGCCTCTTTTTCCCAGTGTCACTGACACTTTATTTATAGAAAAGGGATACATTTCATCCCACAGGAACTAACGCACAAGGTGCAGAAAAGCCCCAAATTTACAACCAAAAAGCGCCGAGCCGCCAAATGGATTTTTCTTCCGCCAACCAGTCCGAAAAAGCGTCAGATTTTAGGAATTTGACCGAAAAAGCGCCAAAATGGCAACCCTGCCCGGGGCAAGGAATTAACATGAAGGTTGAAAGGATTCCATAACACAGAATTTTGTCGATTTGTAACTGTTATAGCAAAAGATCTCTTTAAGTTATATACGGTGCGCTCGATTAGCTAGCAACCACATGAAACAAAACTTACTTTGCACTAGGTTCATCTTCATTTCCAAATAGTATCCGTGTCACTGTAGTATTGTCACATACACGGCAATATGGAGGGCATGGCTCTCCACAAAGACCTATGCACAAATGTCCGCACTTTAGCTGTAATTCACAGGATTCGTCACACACCTTACGATCACAGTCTTCTCCACATTTTGCTTCACATCGCAAATGTCGACATTCCCAGAGACATGGTTCGGCACAAGATACGCAGCTTTTACCACAAAGTGACATACACTTGTTATGCTGGCAGCGGTTTCCACAAGGTTTCTTGCAGGATGGACAGGTACTGTTACACTTACTTTCACATTCATGGCCACAGACAAGAATTCTCTGGCAACGTTTCTCGCATTTTTCATGAAATCGACCATTCCTGCATCTTCCGCATGTCCCACTGCACAAATGATCACATTTCAGAAGTGTCCTGCATACTTTGGGACAACAAGTTTGGAAACAGGGAACAGCTGCTTCATGACCGCATGGATCAAATGTTTTACTTATCTCAACATTGCATTTGCTCCCTGTGCACTCTTCATAACACAGTCTTTGGCACTGATGACCGCAAGATAGTATTTTGTCGCACTTGGATTTACAACATACTTCGTTTCCCTGGAGGTGACATTCCGCGATCACTTCATGTGAACATGGCAAAACTTTTTTTACTTTTTCTGTACATAACTCCATGCATGGTTGATAACAACGTCTTTTGCATTTGTGGCTATTTGCATCACATTTCTTCTCACACGGCTTCCTGCATGAAATATTCAGATGTTCCTTGTCCTCGGGATGACACTTCTTCTGGCACGTGTGACCACAGTTTAAACGAGCATTGCAGGGTTCGGAACAGCCACCGTCTAGCACTTCTCTAAAATCATCGGCACTTGAAACTTTGGTATATTTTTGCGGATGATTTCGACACATTAATTTTAATTCCGGGCCTATAAGTTCGCGTTGTCGCAAATCGTTGACGATAACCTTCCATAATTCAGATTCTTTAGCCATTAGATTGAAATTCCCTATGCAATACAGACCTTTCTTTGCCCGCGACAAAGCCACGCAAACTCTGTTAGATACTTTCAAAAAGCCAATACTTCCTTCGTAGTTACTTCGAACAAACGATATTAAAATAATATCGTTCTCCTCTCCCTGAAAGTTGTCGATAGGACATACACGAACTCCACCGAGACTTTTTCTTTCTCTAATATCCATGAAGTTCCTTACTTGTCCCTGATAAGCTGTTAAGATAGTAATTTGTTCTGATGTATAACCCTGTTGTAGGAGATACTTACAAAAGGAGGTCATAAATACTGCTTCGTGTCGATTAGAACGGCTTTTTATCTCATCGTTATGCTGTTCGAGACAATTATGTTCAATGAAGTAAACATCTTTCTCAGTCCCTCGAATATGGTCATAGGCTTTTACCATTTCGTGATCCAATAGACCTGGATAGAAATCATCGTGAATCTTCAGAAGGTGCGAGATTTCAGGTCTCATCCGATGTTGCAACGAAAGACGGTGACAAGGCATTCCGTTATTTATCAGTCTCTCAAATAAGGATACGTTCAAATTATAATCCTTACAGAGTTTATAGACGGTCGGATTCGGTCGTAGCTGTTGATGATCACCAATGAGAATTAAATGTTGACAGTTTGCACTCAGTGATGTTATGACATGTGCTTCCAAAATTTCGGCAGCTTCTTCAATAACTACAATCGGTGGAGCAATCGCTTTTAATAAATCATCGTTCTTTGCAGCACCTGTTGTTGTTACGCCAATTACAGAAATCCCGCGTAACGCGGACAATTTTTCACGTAATTTCAATTCTTTGAATTCCTTTGTTCTTTCATTAAATTTTCTGTGTTCAACTAAATATTCTGTCTTTCTTCGATCAATAAACATTTGTACCCAAAATCTGTATAGTCGCCAGCGCTGCTGTACATCTAACTCCCAAACGTCATTTATGCAGCCAACCTCTTCCTGAGTCATGAAACTGGGCTCTGATAATTTTGTTTCGATAATGGTGTCTATTTGATTTAAAGAGGAACTCTGAGAAACCCTTTTTCCTTGTTTGTTAACGTAATACTCTGGAAAGTTTATAGTAAGATAATCGGGTTTAGGATTATCAGTCAGCATCATATATCGGGAGAAGTCATCTTCGCCGTCTAAATAGCGTCTTTCAAATTCGTCGTAGTCTCTTTCATACTTTCGTTCGTTTGTAGCATTTTTTGTCTGTGTTGCGCTTTCGTCTTCTACTCTTCTCTTCTTGGATAATCTTCCCGAACTTACTAAGCGACTGTTTTTAGGAGATAGAGTGTCACTTATACGTCCTGTCTCATTTACAATTCCAAGCCAACCTGCAAGAATGTCGTTTCCTTGAAACTTGAATTCATGAATACAAAGGCTATCTCGATGATTCAAATCTATTTCATGTGACAAAAATCGATATTTAAGTATTTTCTTACTAGCTATATCAATTGAAAATTTAATTTGCTGTATCTTATGAGCACATTTTTTCAGGTTGCTCTTTTCAATTCTGTACTCTCTCCGAAGACTTGCATATTGAAGGCTTCTTTCCCGAGCAACCTTATTGATATTAAGGTCCTTCATCTTGTCACTGGAGCTTCTACCTCCTATCCTAACAATATCTGTACGTGCTGTGTCTAATACACCCTCAAGGAACTGATCCAGGGCGTGATTTGTGTAACATACTACCAACAAAGGTCCGTTTATTCGACAATTATGCTTGTTCCGAAGTAGGGTGTCCACAATTTTAAGTCCTACGTACGTCTTTCCAGTGCCAGGTGGACCTTGAATAAGGCAAACCTCCTCTCTCAGGGCAGCTTTAAATGCTTCCATCTGCGAGTCATCGAGGCCTAGTTCAGCTGCAGTTGGCCAGTTGATTTTCTCGCAAACCTTCACCCGCTTCCTATTCCATTGGTCTTCAAATTTTACGTTGCCGTTGCCTCGATTATAGCTGCAAAGAGAAAATTCAATGTCGGGGGATTTCCTGATGTACTCTGGGAGGTTTACATTGTTGGATGTCGATATAAGGTACTGTTGAAAGGGAAAATATTCCTGATCTAACGTCTGCAAGCACTTCAACACATGTCTGTATGCCTCAAAGTAAGACGAAGATTCAGCCATTTTAAACGAAAATAACATTAGCTCTTGTGATACATCTTCGGGAACTTCGAATGCAACCTCAACCCTTCCTTCACGAAGCTTCTGTGGATCACTGTTGGCAACAGTGCCAAATATCAGTGTTTGAAAATCGTCTCTTGACAAGCAAACCAATGATCCAAATATAAGTCTTTTGCTGAATTCCCATCTTATTCGCTTAATGTTTTCGTCAACTTCAAATTGCAAGATGTAAACCATACCCCCCTCAGACGGTATTACATCAATAGCTCGCACATTGTTATAAACGCGAAGGCTCTGTATCCTTTTTCCTCGGGATGCATCTTCTCGGCCTAAATTAGCTGTATATTCGGCAATGCCTTCTCGAAGTGGTTGAACAAAATCTTCTCTCAAAAGTCTAAAGTGGACATCTAGGTATTGATGTACATTGTTATAGCAACCATTGACAATGTTAGTTCTCAAAAATGGTTTGAAGTCAGGGTGCAGCTCCTCGGAGGTTGGTAGAATTGGAATCCTTCTGAAATCGTAATTGTCACGATCGTCTTCAGGAAAAACCCTGTCTACATCTCGTTTACGTAACATGAAATCTCGGCTACTTTCGGTGTAGCTTGAACCGATTTCAGGTAAATCTTGCACTGCTGATATTACCTCTTGTGAAATCTGAGTGTCATTTTCACCATATTTTTGAAAAATTCTCTTCAACATAATCGTTATCACATTGACAGAAACAACTGACTCTCGTACTTCTTTAAAGAAGCCTTTCAATAAGAAAACGGTCGAACCAAAATTAACTTTGTGTCTGTCACCTGGATGGGTACTGGATTTCCATCGCGCAATCCAAGGGGTTAGGTTGACTTCTAAGAAGTCTTTTTGTTGGAGAAAATTAAGAATTCCTCGGATTTTTTCAGAGCCTGTAGGATAGTTGCAAGCTTTACCCAGAGCCCCAACTAGTAAGTCCATCTCATTGTCCTGAACTTCATTTTCTAACAGCTCCTCTAGAAGCTTTGTGGAATCGTTTAGGAGAATGATAATGTCAGTTGGGTCTAAAATCCTCCATTCCTGTAAAAATGTGACCCTGGGACAGCTGCCTCCTGCTGGTACCAAGGATCTAAAGAGAGAGAAAAAATAAAGCCAATTTGATGATATTATGACTATGGTGATTAAAGTGATTTTTCATGATAATTAATATACTGTGTCTTCATGCATGTAAATCTCTTAACTTCATTTGGATCTAAAGACGTCGAATGAGACTGGAAGGGTTATAAGGAAACTTATAACAGATTATTTAGCGAGTGTGCAATCTTCCTTCAGTCTATGTTTACCATGCACCGATGGTCGTGTTACCCACAAACATGTTCGTTAATTGCTAATTTACTGCTTAATGTCCCACATGCAAGAGATGATACAGCCACTGATGCACGGAAAGCTGTTTCAACATTACAGGGCATCAGTTATTCTTACTACATACAGTGGTAGTATCCAAATTCATTTTAAATTAACCTTTTTCCCATTGTCCCAAAAGAAGTATCTAATAAACAACTTACATTTTTGCATCAAGCACATTGAAAATACATGTCTTACGTGTGAGTTTTAGGAAGTGTTCCCGTCACCTGTTAAGTGATTTTGACAATTGAAATTATTTTTTCTCCTGTGGTTATGTTTTAAACAATTGTGAGTATAATCAGTGTACTATTTATACTGGAGTAGAACCATATCCAAATGATCAGACAAACCGTAAAGTTTGAATCCTGTAAATTGCACATTTATTTTCAGAGCAACAAGGAATGAACAGCGATTTATCGTTTTGTGAACCTATCAAAACAGCGCGGACTATATCAAAGCTTTTAAAATTCCATATTTCAGTGGTATTAAATCTCAGAGAAGTTTCATGGGCTACCTTTCATCAGTAGGCTGGCTACATGCCCCACAATCTCTTGATTCTGGATTCTGAGATACCGACCCCCTCGCATAGTCACCGGAGCAGGAAGGCATAGAATGGGGTGGGATAACACTTGAAGTAATGATTACTCTTCTTGAGGCCATTCTCCTGAGGTCCTGGTTATATAGCTAACACAGATACAGCTTGTTTCAAAGGAAGAAAAAATGTAAACAGACATAGTGAGCATTACTCTAGACAACCCAGGTCGGAGAGACAGTTAGAAAAAATTTCCCATCTACCAAATTTATCTTTATAACGTGAACAACATACACTCTAAAACACTTGGGTCACGGGAAAACTCTACCAAATTTTCGATCAAATTTTAAACCTCTTTTGGTCAAATGTAGACTTATTTGGGTCATTATTTGACCCATTAACTTTAGTGATTCCCTCCTGACCCACTTTTGGGTCAAATTGACCCGAGGCGTTTTACAGTATATGCTTTTATCTGAAGGGTAGGATTGGATAGCTTAAAGGATACAAATGAGCATGCACGGTTCCATTTCCTGAAAGGAAATGTTGTACTTCACGTGGTAAAATTTGAAAGCTTTAATTGGCAACTCAAAACTCCACAAATTGCACATTTCAGTATTGCTTGAAGCCAACAAGTACAAACTCAATGAAAAAAAATTAATTGAAATGTCTTGTTCTGTTAGAACTATCCTTTATCATTCTTTGGTAGTCTGGGCAAACTTGGAAAGAGAGTGAGCATTTACATCCGTGTTGTAGCTTGAATCTGATGACGGCTCATAAATGTATCTGTCATAAATGTGGAGAAGTGACAAATAAATCCAACCAGACTGCAAGAGATTCACACTCGCGTCTCCAGAATGCAAACTTTGGGAGAAGCTGCAAAGAAACGTAGGCATAAGCGGGATTAAAGGGGCAAGAGCCAATTACGCCCACATCCCACTTTTTCCAGAAATGAAAAATAACAACAATAGTAGAAAATGAACGCAAGGAAGCAAGAGCAGAAAAATGATGAGGACATTTATAATATTATGCTAAATGTTGCAAAGTAAAATAAAAAAAACCCCATTATTTTCAAATATCGTAAAAATGCCAGCAATTTTTTCTCTGCGCGCGAATACAGAGGCGGAACCCAAAGGTGTGGAAGGCAAGGGGCAAAAAATCTTGAAAAATTTTGATTGGTACCTGAACCCAAATTTCTGTCAAGGCTTGGGCGCTGGCTCCCCGCCACACTTTTGTTGCATGAAATCCTGAAAAAAGACAGACTCAATGTATGTCATTACCCCCAGAATGGTCTTTTCATACACAATTCAGAAACGTACTCTTAGAGAATTGCGAGTAGCAATAAATTTTTAGGCTTGCTTTTCCTGAACTCTGTATGAATAGGTGTTAAGTTAAGACTGATATTCGTAAAAGAAGTTTTGTAAAATTGCCTCGTTATTACACACTGTAGGGAAACTTGAGTAGTTTACTATTTCCAAAACACTTGCAACCCTTCCACTGTTCACTATCTCCACCACCTTCCACCATTAAATTGATCGACGGTCACTATCTAAAGTTGCAATCATCATAAGAAAATATTTCATTAGCATTTCAATTTAAACCTGGAGGAATCAGAATTTCTCTTGAAATGGTCCAGAATGACAGCAAAAGCCATCGAACTTACGAAAAATTCTAGGAGGGCCCTTGGTCCCTAGCCATGTCTTACGAAGATGCAGCCTCCAATGAAAATTGTTTCCTGACATTTTTGCTGCTAACTTTCAGGGCCATATATCTGTCAGGACTACCAAAAGCAACATTTCTTTGATATTTGAATATATCATATGTCTATAACTCTCAGACTTTGATCATCCTTACAATAATGTACACATGAATAAATAAAAAAAAAAACTCGAAGGATCTCTTGTTCCAGAACATCGACAAAAAGAAATATGAATCATAAAAAGGTGAACGGGGGAAGTAAAAGAATGCAATGGATAATATTGCATGTGGAAATAAAAATTAAACAACTGGGAACAGTAAAATGTCTTACATAACGCTGTTTTCTTCAGCCCCGCTCTTGCGCCTCGGTTTAAAATATATTTTCCGTACTCCGTATCTTTGTACAAAATTTTCCATTATCATTGTAATTTTTGTGATTTGTTTATCCAATGACTTTAAATACAGTCAAATGCTTCATTCTAATGTTTTAATTGTTTAAATACCTCAGGGCGTCGGGGGAACCCTACTGCGAGCCTCTGGACCCGGTTCCTTTAAAGGAGTGGTGTTTGGCATTCCGACCGGATCCCCCTCCCACTTTCAGTGGTCCAATCCTCTGAATGTAGGGGTATAACAAAGTGGTAACTCGCTAGATTTGCAATCGCAACTGTACAACTTTAGTCCCACTGAATTGACCGGAACGGCCCTTGGTCCGTTTATTAAAATGTATAAATTTAGTAAAGGTATGCACAGTTGCATCTTGCAGTAACCTACTTTTCGCATACCCAAATTTCGGTGGGTATCGAGCACATTTCCCCTAATAGGTCCACCTCTGTATAAGGTATAGTCGAAAGCGAAAGCAAAAGTAAGACCAAACAAAAAGCTAAAAAAGAAACAAAAACGATTGACAAAACTTGTCTGAAAGAAAAATCTGTCTAATCTAAATCAACTTTGTGAAACTAGGGGGACGGAACCCACGGTGCCTACATATCGTGCTTAATGAAGTCGGAGAAATTCACGCGCCTCACCAATATATATATATATATATATATATATATATAAAGTGGAATCCACGTGTACTCCCATATACAACATAAACAAGAAAAGAGACAGGAAACATGTCATAGTTGACAAAAAGAGTACAGTAAAGTATATACGTAAAGTATATATATGTATATTTATATATATACATATATATATATACATATATATATATATATATATGTATATATATATATACATATTTGGTAAAGAACGCCGATTGTGCCCTACACTGGCTGGTATACTGCGGTACTGATCCTCCTAGCGACATGTATGTTGTTTGTAGAAGTGAGCTCTAGAACGTTGCATAGCCCCTTGACGTATGCATATGCAACAGCTGTTTTGCTACATCACGTTCAAGCAGGACAACCTAGTTTTTTAATAAAAACTCCTAAGCACAATCTGTTTCTTTGATTGATATCATTTGAATCTAATAGTCAGTCTTTTCATTTTTGCATTCATTCCTTTGGGAATAGTTGCCCAATGTTACCTCATCATCATTTGTTTCTTTATCTAAATATTGCTGTTAGGGAAAAGTGACAACTGAGCTTGAAACAGCATACTATGCAACTGAGTTGTCTCTAGACTACGAGCGAGACTAGACCCTTCAGTGAAAGTAATGCAGATTACAATTACCAATCGCTTATTTCGATATTTAACTTCCATGAGATATCATACTTGAAAATTGAAGAGTGTTTTATTACAGATACATAGGATAACACAACAGAAATGGTAAACATGGGGAACTTGAAGACTGTGACAAGTCTAAAGCACAATATGTATACTAATTCGCTGTTCGCTCGTAAAAGCGGACACATTGGTCACCTTGACAGGCTTTCGTGGACCCAGTTTACGAAGAAGTGCGTAAGAGAATGAGCAC
>WURT03660798.1:0-37824 GCA_009936505.3 Holothuria glaberrima
AAATAAGTCTGCTTGTCAGACTTTTCTGTGTCATCCCTGCACATGTCTTTGTCTTATTTGCTGTTTATCTTTTTTGCGTACTCCTTTTTATATGGTTCTCAGTATTGTTTTGTATTCTCCATGTTTTGCCTCGTATTGATTATGTGCAAATAAATCAAATCAAATCAAATCCAACGTGTAGTTACAAAGAGTTGATCGCAACACTAGTGCCTTCAGAATGACAATGTGATTGTGCATGTGCGTGTGTGGATTGACAAACGCCGCCAGCCGTGGACGAAAAAATGATTACACACCCGACAACCGGGGACGCAACTGCAACTGCGGACGGTCCCCAATTTTAAACGTAGTGCCAACAGTATTTTCGAGACAAAATAATGGCGTTTGTTAAGTATTTTGTTGGTATGAACTGGTCTACATTTAAAATGTACAGTGTTGTTTTGCAATGTAGGTGGGAATGTAGCCCATTGTGTATCACTAGGGCCCTCATACATTTTGGCTGGGCTGCATGAAGTGCATCTAATCAAGTGCCCGATCGGGGAGGGGCGCAGTTAAACGTGTGAGCTCTGAAACTTACACCCATAAGACGAAACTACTGAGTTACGACTGTAGCCTAAAAATGAGGAAATCCAGGGCTTATTTCGGAGAGTTTCAAACGAATTTCATTAGTTAAGAGATTTGATAGCAATTTCATTGCCACTTTCAGCTTTGCTATTGAAAATCGAAGGTTAGATTGGGAAAAAAATTAAGTTTTGCCAGGGGCGTACACTTCCCGACAAAAGTAAGCAAAGCAAGTCATCCTCCCCGCCCCCTTCCAATGTTGGCAAAGAATTTGTGACGATCAGATATGACACAACATTGAAAGGGAGCAAGGGGGTTCTAAGTTGATTTTGGAAGATTATGAGTGCAAATTGTCACTGCTTCAGCAATTTTGCTTCATTTGTTTTGTCGGGGATTGTCTGTGGTGCATAAAGCTATCACACGAAGTATATGAAAGGAAAGGAAAACTGGAATTTTTGCACTGGCAGCAAAGATCGGGAATAAGTCGATCTCGAGCTACTACAGGGGATGATGTGTAGATGATGCTGCAGTAACTGGCAGGGGATGTTCATTTGATAGCAATGAATAGTTTCAAAATGAGGGCGGCAGATGTGAATGCGAAAGCCGTGTAGGGAACTCCTCGACAATTTATCATAAATATGCAGTTGTCTCTTAGACTGAAGAAAGTGATAAGAGGCACTGCATTTATATTTAAATACCTTTGTATCTTGCTTCTTATGTCTACGTGTTTAGTTAAATGAAATGCGCAAAATAATGACCACAGGGGCAAATGACTTGTTATTCGATTAGAGAAATTTGACTTTGCAATATAGACTGCCGCCATCTTAATAACATCATTTCCGTTTCAAAGTTATCTATGGCACCAGCCTTGATGTAGACCAATGCATTTTAACTTGTACGACGGCCGTCCTCCACCTCCCCACACATACCTTCCAAACGACGTTTCCACTTACACGCTTTATGTTATGTCCACAAGCCTTTATTTCGTCACGCGTACACCTTGCCCGATGCTTAGACACAGTCTTTGGGTACATACAACTATCACAGGAATGAGAGAAAAGGAAAATTGGAATTTTTGCTCTGGTAGCAAAGATCGGGAATAAGCCGATCCCGCGCTGCTACAGTGGACGGGCAGGGGCTGTTCATTTGATAGGAATGGCTAGTTTCAAAATGAGGACAGCAGATGTGAATGCAAAAGCCGTTTAGACAAAGCTTTCAATCTGAACGTTGTAACAAATTGCTCAGGATCTTTGCGAAAAGTACCAAGATGTTGGTTTGTAGAGGGTGTTCTTTTTTCTCTCTAGAAGCTGTTTTGTCAAATCCTGTTGTAGGCATATTTTTAGGGATTGGTTTTACACCTTCAAAGTCAGTAATTGTAACCCATATCGGGCCCCTAGATACGGGGGGGGGACATTTCGGGGCAATGCCCCCAAAAAATATTTCTGCCCCCCAGATGAAAATCGAAACTACATAATAATTGTGGTGGAATCTTTTATGCCCCCAATCACAACTCCTGCCCCCCGAATCACGACACTTGCCCCCCTAAAATGTGAAGCTGGCTACGGGCCCGTCCCATATACTTTAGAGAAGACGGGTTTTGGTTCACACAGATAGGCAGCTGATCTATATACGAGTTGCAGGATGCTCGACTTTTTTGTTCACCATTTTTAATTGGTTTGTTCTTAAAAATCTTACATAAGTAGCACTAGTGAATTTCCACCATTACTCGTTTTAAAAACGACAATATTCTTGTTTGGGCATTTGATGGAATATGAAAGGAATACTTCAAGTAGGGTAGTGGGTAAAGGTAAACTTAAAAACTTTGGAAAAGATTTGACTCATCTGAACTATGTTCTGTTTCTAACGGTAAAGTAACTCCCTTGCAACTTTTGCAACTCTAATCCATGATCATATTAGTAACTTACTGACCGACTGAACCAGCCCTGCTTTCTCCTATTTCCGATCTTCTCTACATATATGTAATTCAGGCTTTTTACTAAACCCCTACGACCCACGACTTTGGTAAAGTGTCACTTGCAACAATGTTTAAAGTGGTGGGTTTGGGGGTTGTAGACTGAATCATATACTACATTTCTATAATCCCCACCACCCACGACTTTGCTTAACTGTGTTACGACATGGTCGTGCGTGTGGGTGGGAGTGTGGGGTCATGGGGATATAAGAACTGACCTAAGAACGTCGGTCTGGGCACACAACAATTTAAAGTTATGAAATTTAAGGTTGCATTAGAACCATTTGTGTCCTGCACCAGGGAGGTGTTACTTGACAGGAGACACATCTTTAACCCTTCCTTTGAACCTAGCTAGTTACCGACGGTAATCCCTTTTTGGAGTAATCTTACAGGTATAATAGGCTTAAAAGTTACTTAAGAAATTAACACAAAGGTTCACGTCGTCTGCTAAATCTTAAAGAGCAGCACATGAAAATTTGCCAATTTATTCTACATTGTCAGTCGTTTCAGTGGCAATTTATTTTCCGCCTTTGTGGCGCGTTGTGCCCCTTTTAAAAACACCACATTGTCATTCCTTGTAACATTTTGAGTACGAATACACAACCTTAAAGTTGCGAAATAATGCACAAGTTGATGAAAAATCAGCAGTAACATATAGCCTCATAGCTCTTTTCCACATTTGCAAATAGCATGGGCTGTTCTTTTATTACAAGGACCTTCAGACTTTGTCACGAAAAGCAGTCGTTTTGAATGTTAAAACATTGGCGCTTACGCGGCTGTCGGCAACTTGATACACATCAAACAATTGTTCACGACAATCCTACTGTCAGCCAAACAGAGTCGTTGACAAAGGTTGGCTAGGACAGGAAATAGCAGTTATAAGTATTAGATAAAAGAATTGGAGGTTCCGAAGTCCTATGATCTGTCATTAAATGATTATCTCCTCACTCTTAATCCGAGCAAACAGGATTAGAATAAATTACATTTTAAGTTGAATCTTCTGTCAAAGTAACACCTCCCTGGCCAGATCAGTTTTTGCTACTCAATGACAATCAGACCCAAGGTTTAAAGTATCAACAAGCAACGGTCGTTTTGGTCAATCCTGTAGTTTCATATGAATCACTTTTTACTGTTCTTCTTCATTTATAGTTGGCAAACTACACGAGTACCTTGCACAGCCTGAGTGTGTCCTGTGTTGTGTAAGTTCTTTCAATGTTTTGGTGTTGAAGGTACATAAATTTTACAACGTGGGCTAGATCAACATTAATTATTCACATGTTTGTTCTACATACATAATTAAACATAAAGCAAACCAAAATTTAATTACCAACTTACCTATGCCGGGATCCGTTGCCTTAGGATTCGCTTAAGGAGAACACTTTCTTTGAAGGGAGGTATATAACACTATATAACAGTTTAGGTCTTATGAATCATGCTGTACTATTAATGCACAGTCTGTTCGAAAGCGTTACAGAGATGGAGGCCACTATGAAATTGAATAAAATCATTATTCCACATTTGACCCCTTTCCGGGATTGCCGGGCAACAATATGCGATTTTTATGTCATCGTGAAGAAGTCATTACTATTTCTTTACCCGGCCGCGTTGATGTTCCCTCTGAACGCATTAATGCATTAACAATTTCATTTCTACACAACAATGATTCTTAGATTTCATTGTTTTTTATTTGCTTTTGTCATTTTTATTAATTCAGGCCTTGAAGGGCAGTTGTTTTACGACGCTAAGCGACCGCAAACGTGGGAGAAGCCTATATTGCTTATGGATTACAACTTCACGTCGGGTGGTTAACCAAGTCCACAATTTAGATCAAATTTCGTTTCTTTTGAATTTGAGAGGCCATTACAGATTGGAAAACCGTAGATTGCTTTTGGATGAAAAACCCACCCTACTTTGACCCTGCCAGCAAACGAACCCCGATCCTCCCGGTTGCTAAGCTTCATCGCTTCAAATGCCACCGCCTTTATCCACCCGGCCACAGCACCGATCCAATCGGCAACAGCACCGATAAAGTATCGGTATATGGAAAGTATGAAAATAGCAAGTCTGAAAATATCCTCTTCCAGCTTCATGTTAGAAATTAACGTACAGCTATGATAAAAAAAATACAGAATCAGAGCCTAAAGGTTCGATTATTGTGATAGATTAAATTATTTCTGAATACTGTTAATGCAGAGTTAAAAGAATAAACAGGGACTAGTTGTGTGATTTACACATTATCAAAACATTTTATACAGCATCATAAACAATGAAACATTTCACCTGCTAATCATTACCAGTCAAGTGTTTGCATAGTTATGCTTTAACTGTTGTGAGTAGTAGTAACCAAGGAAAACTTTGTATTATGGCATGTTTTACGTTATATACAGGCAGCCCGTTTGTTTGAATAAGTATTTAATTGAACAAGTCCAGCTAACCATGTCTATATAGTTCTATCACAGACACCTGCACCGTGTTTGTTATGCATTGGCTCATCTTTAAAACGCGTTGCAAATTCTGATAGACATAAGCTAACAAAATGACTTGCTCATAGGGTTTGGCATCTGACGTATGAAGCAGAACAGGTGATCTGATGAGTCATTTCGGAATCGTAACTGCACATACAAACATTTTGAATACCACCTTACCTTTGTCTGTCTGTTTAAAAAGATAATCAAAATATTCGTATTTAGATCAAACGAAGTACAAGGATAGCTTTCCCATACGATTCTGTGTGGCAACAGGGAATTGTCTCGTGGCACCCTTCTGGCAACCGCCTGATCTAAACATCTTGTATAACATTTTTGGTCTAAAAAGGTCCAGGAATCTGAAAAATACTTTCACTGGGATGTTCCTTGTGTTCCCGCGACGTAGACAGAAAGAACAACGGCCACCTGTGATTTCCCGTTACAAAGTTTTTAGCTTCATTCACATGGAGCAGCATACAAACGATCAAGAAAAGGAGCGCGTCGTTTGCCTAAGTTTTCCACAGAGTTCTGCTTGCTTTTGTTTACAACACTAGTCATGTTAGAAATTATAAGTACAAAAGTGCGTGGGATTAAAGATTGACAGATTTTACGGATGACGTGATTTTCGCATGTGCTGCTAATTCCAACAGGACAATGAGCTCGTCCGCTTGTGACACGCACGTTGTCGCGCATGACCTTAGTGCAGTGGGCAACAAATGGGCTATATTGTGCACCCAGTCATTAGGGGGAATATAAATTGTTTGAACTTGGAATTTCCTTTACTTGTTTACATTTGTCTACATCATCTCCAAATACAACGCTATTAGAAAGTACATTCCTTCGAATATAAAGTGTATAAAGTGTTGTCATTTAAATCGAAATCTCTTCATGACAGAATTTTGTTGGTGACATCCAGGTATTCGAAGTAAAGGCTGCTAGAGTAGGTCCCTAAAGTTGGCATGTAGATGACGGCGAACGTACTAGTCCTTTAATGAATACAGGTACAAAGTCCACAAGGAATTTGTGCCAATAAAATTGACTTTTACATGGACATGTATAGAATGAACCGATATTTAAAATGATTGAGTATGGCTTTTTCCTAAATTACTCCTAAATAAAGTCATTCAAGTTGCTAAGGTCTTGGGAACTAAGGTATCTATGGGGAGGGATGTAATTAGCTATTGCGGTATCCTTTAGTGCTTTTTACTGTTACATGTTTTATATGCTTTCTTTTCTATCTGCACATGGAATTTTCAGTGTCTGAATCAACTCTCACCTCGAAACGTTAATTATGGCACAAAAATATGTCTTCCGCTGGGGTGTTCACGTTCACAGTTTGTATCTGAGAACTTAGCTGACTTTCTAAACTTTAAAGATGTGTAAATAATGCGTCGTATGTTCGAGCGAATTTATATTGCAAACGGTGTAACTGTTCAGGACTTCAGATACAAATTCAGTGGGAGTTATGTGGTCATCCAGCCCTCATTGTTTCGTTTTCATTTGTCTTCGTTTCTACTGTGTTTGTTAAACTTCTCTTTATACCTGTAAAATCTGGAAAAATTTGCTATAAAACAAAAAGAAATTCATCAAAGACTTTGACAAGAACATTGCATTGTTACACCACGGTCTTCCATGGATATTTTGTAATTAAAATGGTCACACGTTATTTGAAGTTGAGATACAAATTAATGAAAGAGTCAAAAAGCATGCTGTATAAAAATATTATTTCGAAGGAGGTAAGCCATAACACGATTGGGTAAGAAGAGAATGGGACACTTTACTACCTGGTTTTTGATTGCACATAAAAATTGGTCGCGTTAATATGTCCAGTTGAGATCCTTCCTTGCCCAATTAGGCCAACACATTTTGCTGATAGGCAGACAATGATATCCCATGAGCTGACATTAAATGCAGCTCTAGGAAACCCTAGACAGTTGACTGACACACCGGAAATACTTTCAAAAAGAAAGCAGCCGGGTGCTTGGATGAGTTTGTTTACAATCATGCGTAATTCTTCGTGTTATTGCTTGCAACCTGATTGGAATAGAGACTTGGTATAGCGATAATAAATTACCTCCGGTAATTGGGTGAGAATTGCGATATACCAGATTTTGACAATACAAAAGTGAGGTATGGAAATCAAAATTTTAAGCGTCTTTGATTCAGCATGAAAAGCTTACGTTTTTAAAAAAATCGACACGTCGATGCAATCAAGGCTGGGTATACATGGTTAAATGTATGTCACCTAGCTAGGCTCCGGACACATTGTAAACGTCACTCGTGCATGCTCTATAATGTATATTATAGTTAGTTTTGCATTGGGTATGTAGATGTTACATGGAAAAGTGTTTTGTTCTATGTTCTAGTGTTTTATTAAGTTACTAGAAGGTTAATAGGCCTATATAAATTCTTCTAGTGAGATTCTTCATGTATGTCCCATATAGTCTAGGCCTATGTAGGTAGTAAGTAAAGCGAATTCGTTGTATGGTTGAGAGTAAAGTGGAAACGGTGTCACTAACTATTGCTCACTACACCTTCATTTGGACAGTTTTCTTGCTGTATCCATGCAATCGGATTTAAGAATGTGTAGACACAATCTTGTTGCAATCCTAGTAGCATTTAAATCATAACCATAATCAGAACCTTGCATCAGTTACTTAAGTAGTGTTATAAACAGTACATTGCAAAACAATGCAAATTTGTGAGCATTTTGGACTTCTAAATAAAAGTTAAGCAAGACCAAAGGTTCTTTGAACCCACAAATCCTCGTTAAGAATTCTGAATCACCCATGCACTGGTTATCTATTAGCTAATGTATGGAGATATATTGACATTTAGCCGTCATCGTAGATTTATGAAAATAAAGTGCTGGTTTGTTTTTTTAAGTTTCCCAAAGGTCTTGTTGACAGTATGAAGTTTTGAATCCCCTTTGAGTGCGTTACTGTCTTAGCGTGTTATCTCCGTACATGTAATATCAGGGTTGTTTATATATTAAACTTTACATAACATGTGTGGGAGCTTCTGAGTGTTTGAGTGTCTGAAAGTTTGAGTGTCTTAGTGTTTGAGTGAGTGAGAACGTGTGAACAAAAAAGGATTTCGCAAACTTCTCCTAAACCGTATTTCCGATCACGTTTAAACCTTGTCGGTAGGTACCTGACCATAAAATTTGCAGGCAGAATTTATGACGTTATAGGTGAAAGTTCAGAGTGTTTCGTGAACATTTTTGTTAAGGGTCGAGGTAGTGGTCAAAGCGTTAATCAAAGATCAAATATGCGAAAAAGTTTGACGCAAACGCATCCTATATTGATCTGATGAACTTCAAACTGGAGGTTGTAAGATCTGCAACTCCATGGAATGACCTTCCTTTCCGCAGAGTTTTCTAACGTTTAATAGGTTAAATGATAACTCGGCCGTTTCAGTGACTTATTGCTCTAAACCTGAGTAAAAATGTGTGACTTAACATCTGATCACGCACTGGTTAAGATAAAACGTATTTGCTACGGTTGTGAACCGTTAATTGACGTGAAACAAAAATACAGGTTTAAAAGATAGTAACGATGTAAAATCGAAGTAGAAGTCAGTAAGTGTGATGGAAATACAGCTGAGAAATTTATGCCACGTTTAAATTCTATATGTAACTCCTCACTGTACATTTATTTTTTTTTGAAAGAATTACCACACTGATACCAGAATCACCAGTAAAAAAGGCATCAAAAGGCATAGCATTGTCATTGCAAGTGTCTTTCTGCAGAAAAGTGAGGGCCTTTGCCACATGGTTATGAGCGAAAGATAGATTAAGGTGAGCAAACACATAATTTCAAGCGCAAATAAACAAAGAAACTAATGAATGAGGGCCTATATATGTATCGATCAGGATAAAACCAGGAGGCAATCTATATACCTTACCAAGTTAAGGAATAATAAAGCATAATTCAAACCCACTGTCGTCCACGTGTAGGTCCATCTGTAATTTTGATTTGGAAATCTGTGAAAGATTGCGAAACAACTTTGTTCTCTGTTCCTCTTTTGAAACTAGGTGTTTTGCCGACACTTAAGCTTCGCCTTGTCTTGTTCCCGAAATTCTTCTAAACCTTAGAGAGGTTAGGCAGTAAAGGTAATAGGACTTGTCGTCTGCTGCATCTGAGAGAGGTCATATGATGATTTCACCCATTGGTATAACATTGCCAGTCGTCAAGGAAAGTAAAATTTATTTCACCTTGTGCCGCCAGGTCCCACCATTTTAAAGAGTACAATGTATCTCCATGTCACATTTTGAACATAGATATTTGTTTTGCTATTTCAGGAGTAATCCGAAACCGTTTGAAATGTCATAATCAAAATTTAGTCTCCAAATAGTTCACCAAAAGGACATATTTCTTACTTAATGAATAGATTAGAATAAGAATGGAATTGTACAACTTAAGTGTGCTTAAACAGTCGTTTTGATATAAAACGGTGAGAAAGTCATACATTTGTCGGCTGCGCAGATATCTTCAAAGCATTATCTTGACAATGGTCTTTGTTTAAGGAAGGTTTTGAAAGGAGGGGATCGTAAATGAGAAGGAAAGTCAACAGTGGGGTTAAACAATAAGAACAAATAGACCTGTCAATCATATTTTGGTACCTGAAAAGGTTTACATCACTCTTAATTACATATTGTCTGACAGATTTGGTCGATATTTCTCCATCCCTGACGGGTCCCTGGTTCCATGCTAAACTTTGTTCGGGGCTACCCTTTACCCAGTATCTTTGGCAGTTATGGCCACTTTAATTAAAGTACAATTGCTTACCTTTACTAGTCGATGAGCTTGTTATTCTTGTAAATGAATGATTTCGCTATCCACAATTATAGGGTAAAATATACTTTATACGTAAAGATTAAACCACTGCAATACGGTTAATAAAACAACGAAGACGGAATTAAAAAAAAACAAGAAAAAAATGCAAAAAAATATCTTAAAGTAAAACTTAAGAAACTTTCAACAAATGATTATAGTCCGAAAGTATACAGACAAAATCAATAAAAAAGGTGAATAAATTAAGCCAGTTATGATAAGAAAACCTGAAATTAGGCAAGATGAAACAATGTCGTTGTCTTATTCAACGGCCACTTTTTCCATTGTTTAGATTTGAAAGGTTTATCAACTTTCACACTGACCTACAAAAACTGTAATTTCTTTAAGCTGTCGCTCGTACTTTCAAATGCGGTAGCTTTCAACAAATCCCTGCTTCCAATAAATTTCTATCGTCACGTCGCATTTCATGAAGACAGTAACACATAAAACCGACTAAACATGAGGAAAAAATTAATAATTTCTAACTTGATTTAATCTTCTGGAAAGGCTACAAGCAGTTGTCTGACAGAAGGCGATCAACTTTTTCTACTTCAAAGACTTGCTTCAAGTTCCTTTCTTATTTGATTGGAAAAGAATGTATGTTAACTGCTAAAAAGTATAATGCAGTCAGCTCAATTGGAATTAATTTACACGTGTGTCCTCATTCAACAATGTCCCCTCTCAATCATTTGACAGCAGTTTGCAACTTAAAAATACATTAGAAACAAGTAAAACATTGTAACATTTAGTTCATGGGTCCAGGTTAGTTTGGCGCAATTGCTTATTCCCTTTAATCATCACAGCAGATTACAACTGACTTAGTATTGGTACTTAGAATTTCACTCTAACCCTAATAGGCAGTCTAATTATTTACATTTATCGGACTTCGGATTTATCGGACACGGATGAGACTAAGAAAATGCGGCATATAGAACGGTTCGGATGGCTACAATTTTTTAAGGACTTCACAACCCTGCCCGCTTTTGTGGGGCAAATTCTTCCCTTGAAGCTGACGTAAAACTGCATCAAACGGTGTCTACTCGACGAATCACCGTCTTTTACATTGTGAGTCTTCCATACAACTTTTGTCTCAAACAGAAGCGAAAAATTCTTGTCACAACTCACAGCGATGAGGATACTGTCTAACTTAAGTTAGTAATCCGGAGAAATTGAATGGTTTTGCCACACTAAATTTTTAAAGGGGAACTGGGAAGCATATTGGTGAATTGTTTGTGGATAACGTTGTCTGTAATCAAGCATTTCTTCTAAACACTGTAGAGCAACCGGGTCAAAATCATAGTGGAACTTATTGGCAAACAGGTGCGGCTTAGATAAAAGATACGACAGATAACCTACACCAAATACACAAATAGCTCGTACGTATTTACCGACACAAACAGGATGTTTGGAGGCACCTGCCCACTTAACAAACCTTACATTTAAATCCTGGGAACTATTAGGATAGCCTCCAGGTACTCCTGGGCATCTTTGAAGGGTGTGCCAGTAATGTTCGTCTGGGCTCCATGTGTCCCCTGACCATTTCAGTAGATCAACGGCCCTCTGATCATTGATGACGAACTGAGCAAATGCACGCGTCGCTGCATAGTAAGCACTCCCGGTGTATATGGTGAAATTATGTGGCGGAGGCGTCTTTGACTCATGATTCGGTAATAATTTGCCCTTATGGTTCCATATCCAGCGTTTTTGTGTCCTCTGCGCTTTAAAAGGAGAGGGTGGAATACCGTTTATGTCATTGCGGCCATTGTATGCCTTAAGCTGACGGACTATTTCCAGATTGGTCTTTAACGGAAAGTCCTGCCCACAAAGGTTCATGACATATTTCCACTGTACTTGTGTTTGTAACAAATCTGACATACAGTTAATATCCGCTTGTAGGCGACTAAAGCCAGCATATTGTACTCTCAACGCTCTGGAGACGATGAAAACATTTTCAAAGCAAGACACCAAACTTCGTAAGGCCTCATGAAATATTTCGGGTGACTTTTTATCCGGGTGTATGCAATAAATGTTCTGTGGTTGGTAAATGGCTCGCAGAAGCCTTTCTACCTGTGCTACCTCTTTATGGGTTACGATGATGTATGCTAAGGGATAGGCCTTCTCTTCCTTGGAATTTGGTTGCTCAGGATATTTGCGTGCTTTTCTGAAATAGGAGCAATTCCGAGTAAAGTTTGAAAAACTTTCATCAGTTGGCACTGGAAGAATTCCGTCAACTCTTAAATCATCCATAAGTCTATTGACCCTTTTTAAGGAAGAACGTTCCTTTAAAAATATCGAAGAGCAGTTTGCTTTCCAGTACTTGTGGAAAGGAGATCTAACGTTAGAATCATTGGAGGTGGCACTATTAAATGGTGGTGCCATGTCAGAATGGTAGTCAGTCGTAACATCAATTGATGTTTCGTTAGTATTTTCAATCTTTCTTTCTTTTAAGATGGGAATGTTGGTATTAGTATACTTATAGGAATCAGTAGGCTGACTGAGTTGATATTTTCCCGATACATTACCGAGTTCTTCTCTGTTTACCAACACCATGAGACAAAGAAGAATTGGGAACAGGAAAAGAATGGTTAGTAGCCTCGTCCTGTTTAACATCTCTTTGTTGAAGACGTGGAGATCTTCGTCCAAAGTTATGACTGTCAAATTATGGAAAAAGACTTCAATATGAATGAGAATTGTTTGTAAGGTGGTGTGAAATTGAGGATTTTAAAATTATCAATTAAAGTTAATGAGCCATGGCAACTAAAACTAAGTGGTGCATCAGAAGTAAAAGGACATATACGACAGGCACCAAAATGCCAGGATTTACAATTTTAAATGGTGGATGCTATTACTATCGAACATTTGCTCGTTTTTTGCTCGGTCGTTTCTTTTATCTCAGTCCTCCTCGCAGAGGATGAGATTGGGCCTGTTGGGCTATATGCGTCAATGCCAGCTAAAATGGTTAATTGTTTACAGTTACTAGGCTATTTTGGGCTTTAACAATTCTGTTCAAACTTGGCGGAACAGTACCCCAGTTTATGAACTTGTGCCTTGCAAGAACCCCGCAAGTAAAGGACAAAGGTCATAGGTCAAATGCCAAATTTTGTGAAAAATCATTTTTAGTAAAATTCCAAAAGGACGCATCACATTGAAATGAAACTTCACACATATCATAAACTAGTACTTCTGAAATATGTGGTTTCCGTGGGAACCAAAGTCAAGGGTCACTTGAGAGAAGGTCAAATGTGCATTTTCTCATTTTGAAAACTGGTACTAAACGACTGGACGAATTTTGTTCAAAATGCCTCTCGCTCACCCCTAAGTAAAGGTCAAAGGTAAATGTCAGAGGTAATCAGAGGTTAATAATTCCGAAGAAGAAATATTGCACGTACATAAAACTACACACGGTATGATAGGGATCACATTATAAGGTTGCTAAGGCAACCGTGGCAAGGTCACGTTGCACAAGGTCAGATGAACAAACTGGTTTGTTTCAAAAACCGCTGCTAGTCGGCTGGACCGATTTTTTCAAACTTGGTGGGAAGGTACCAAAAAGTAAAGTCGGAAAGTTAGAGGTTAAATTTAAAATCCATTTACAAGAATAATGACGTGTGACCCGCTTCCCTTTGAGAACTTTTAGTTATTTTAAGGTTGCTTATGCAAAATGGTGCTATCTTCGGGATATTTGTTGAGCTGCTCATATATGCCTGGTAAACGTCCAAAGTTTAGTGAATTCTAACTTTTGGTTAGGTGAAAGAAGAGAGTAATTTGTCTTACAGAAAAATATGTTGTCAGCAAACCTCCTGAAGACCCCCCTTTTCTTGGCTTCTTTAATGTCTTCTGTTCGGACATTTTTTTTTTGTGAAAATACGTGAGTGGAGTCAACAGAAACATTCTTGGACTATTACGAAAATTTACCTTTCCTTCATTGTGCATTATAAAAGTGTATCTAAGACAGATACCTGAAAGCCCTGGATCAATGATATAAATTGGGGCAAAGACATAATGCTTAGTACCTGTCATCCAGATGATAACATTGAGTATGATGCCAAGCACTTTACCTCCATCGCATTGTTGCTAATTTTGAACGAAAATACAGACGAATGGCTTCCAGCAATGGGGAATGGGTTGGAGGTAGAGAATAGGTGCAGGATGGCAATATTAGACCTCCCTGATAGGTATAGCAAATGTAATTAAAGACTAAAAAGCGCATTTCAGAATGCTTGTATTAACAATCACCATCTATACCAATAATGGCTGTGCGCAAAGCTCTCGGTAATTTTTTTTTGAAAAACGTATAACGGCAAATACGTACTTTGAACTTCCACATTATGCCACAAACTAGATTGAAAGATCCCATATTCATGTGAAGCCCCTTCAGATCTTTAGAGATGTATTCCAGTTTTTCGGAAAGTTTTGTGATCAGAATATTTCCATGTATAAATTCCTCAATAATGGTAATGAGATCGAGCGCAAACCGTGACGCAGGCGTGCGAAGCACGCCGAAATTTTTCAATTAAATAAGATGTCATAGGACAGTTTTAATTCGATTTTACGTGAAGAAAATAATGTTTAGTATTATTCTCACTTGATCTAGTTGGGAAATACAAACAAAGTAGACAAAGGCTCAGTCGGAAAAATATGCTAGACTGAGAAATCAGAAATTCCAACTGGTATTTTGGTTTTTGACTATCGTCTCTCTGACGAACTGGGAGGAGGGTGAGACACCCACACCCCGGTCGCTACGGCCCTGCCTGTTACTATAGCGAGTTCCTTCCAAAGGTACGGGAACAAACATGATAATTCTGTACATTCGCTGGTCTCACCAATTCAAACTAATCATTAAAAGAACGTCTACATTAAACTAAAGAATGATCTTATGAATCGAAGTAAAAGAATAATCTAGATCAAAAGTGATTTTAAAAAAGAGCAACACTTCGGTGTAGCCTTTTTAGTAGTTGTAACTAGTTGCAGAAATACGGGCTGAACGCAACAACTCATAACTACAAAAGGTGAACTTCAAAGTCTTATTTCATTCCATTGGTACGCCTACGTTGTCTAGGTCATATAGATCAACTTTGCATTTCAAAGCCCGGTTTATTCACCCTATTGTTAATACTGCCTTTGCCTTGAAATTTTATAAAAACTTTACAATTTCTTGGTCAAGCTAGCAAACCCGAAAAATCAAAAGTATTATAAGAACAGAAAGTAGAAATACAAAACATTGGTCATTACGGATCAGCCATGATATCATACTTGCCGGTGTCGTGTTAATTTTTAGTAAAAAATATAATCCATGCAGCCTTTTATATTTAGTAATTAAAAAAAAGAATGAAAGCAACAAGCACAAAAATGATGAGACTAAGGATCACTTACATTCATGAAAATTTAATAGATTTGGAACTTTTACTCTGAAAGGTCTTAATATAATGAAGATGTGAGACGGACTTACCTTCGACTGATAGTCTTACTGTGCGATTCTCTCAAAAAGAGTACTGCCTAGTTAAGCGTCTACCGAGTATTAAGGGCTGGCAACTTTTACGTTTTTTCGTTTTGTGGGTTCCATGCCCAGTCTGATTTTTTATTAATACAGCTGGAGGTCGAAGTTTTAAATTTGAAAAGAATCGTTATTGCACACAGATATTTACCAATTAAATGTTCTGTATTTTAAAGCAAACACCTGCAGCTTACATTTTATCATGCACCGATTAACCATTAGTGTTTAAGTAATTACATCTGTTGTTTAACCGGCCGGGAGTGGAACATATGCTTTTAGGAAAGATGAGGCCAATTTTCAGACATATTCGTACGGATACAATTTGACAATAATATGCAGGGTATGGTATGGCATGCGATCAGGCCGTATAGGGATCGCCTACGTCGCGGTGAAAAAAGTATGGTATCGGGTGCTTCTTCAGTCTGATGTCTCTTTTGTGCTAGACCAGTGACTTTCAAACATGAACCTTCAAGCCGCATGCGGCCGCAGTGCCCTGTCGGTGCGGCCCCTGAATTAATTTTACGTTCTGCAAAACTCATATTCGACAAGAATTATGAAAGTTTAAGTCACTAGTTGATACATTCCAAGTTTGCTCTTCTAAAGCAGTGTTAAGCCGCCTACGTAGCAAGCTGTAAGAGTAGAGCTTCTAAGCACACACAAATGGGTCGAATGTTCACTGTTTGATAAAAGTGTCAAATTTGGTACACATGAACTTTGACACATGCTGAATAAAATGAGAGGTGGACCCCACCAAAATTTGCCTATGAGGAAAAAGTGGCGCCATATTTTCAAAATGGCCGCAATAGCATGTCCAAATATATTTCCTTGAGTATATTTTCACAACTGATTTACAGATTTGAGCGTTATAATGCGCTACTCTAGTGTAGGGGACACAACAAGATCGATAAGAACGCTTCGCGTTACTGGATGTCCACCCAACGTTCAAATATAATTGTTTGAGCATAATTTCACTTCTAAGCAACATTTTTGTGTAAGTTTACTGCTCTACCATGGTTTGGGAGACATTATAGGATCAATTCGAGCGAAACTTCATGCTACTGGATGTTAACCTCAATTGCATATTTTCAAAATGGCTCCTATGAAATGTCCAAATATATTGATTGTCTAGGCAAAGTTACAACAATTTCACTTCTAGGTAATATTTTTTGTGATGTTACTGCTGTACCATGTGTTTGAGGACATTTCAGGATCAATATGTGCAAACCTACATGTTACTGAATGTTAACTTCAATTGCATATTTTCAAAATGGCTGCTATGAAATGTCCAAATATATTAATTGTCTGGATATAATTTTAAATAGGCCTAATTTAAGTTCTAAGTATGATTTTTGTGTGATTTTACTGCTCTACCATAGGTTGGTGGACATCTCAGGATCAATAAGAGCAAAATTGTATGTTACTGGATGTTTACCTTATTTGCACATTTTCAGAACGGCCGTCATGTTATGTTCAAATATATTAATTGTCTGCGCATAATTTCAATAATTTCACTTCTAAGTAACATTTGGTTGTGATTTTTTACTGCTGTACCATGGTTTGGGGACATTTCAGGTTCAATAAGAGCAAAATTGTATGTTTCTGAATGTTCGCCTCATTTATACATATTTTTAGAATGGCCGTTATGTAATATCCAATTATAACTGGTTGGGCATAGTTTCACTACTAAGTAAAATTTTTGTGTTATTTCACTGATCTACAATGGATTGGTGGACCTTGCAGGTTCAAGAAGAACAATATTGCATGTTCCTGGATGTTTACCTCATTTACATATTTTTAAAATGACCGTCATGTAATGCCCAAAAGTTTGTTTCAAGGGTACATTTTCACTTAAAGGATTCATTTTTTGAAATTTATTACTCTCCTATCGTTTAACAATTAATGTGATCTGATGTCTAACGAATTTGCGCATTTTCAAAATAGCCACCATAAAATGTTTAAATACCGTTTGGGGGCATAATTTCACTCTTAAGAAATAATTTAAAACGACTTAATGCAGTTTTAGGGTTCGATGGAAGGGTGATGTTACTGGATAGAAAAAGAAAACCCTTTCTGTTACAATATACCTACTTCATTTGCATTTTTCAAAATGGTAGTCATGAAATGTACACAAATGTTTCTTTGGGCATATCTTTACTTCCCATTTACATTTTGAATGGTATTAAATACTTTATTGTGACTTTTAAGAATGAAGGATCAATAAAGATTAATTTTTTTATTTTTATAACATTATTTGACCCTCTATAGAAATAACAGGTGAATGTTAGACTCCATAACTTATATACAATATAACAGGTTCACTCGAAAATGGTGGAGACAGCCATTCAAAGGGCTCAAACGTTGGGAAAAATGCCCCAGGTTTCACCTCAGATCTTCCGTATTCCAACTTTTCCGGGGCTTTTTAAGTTGGCCCATAATTCCTCGTTGCAAACGCTTCGCGATTTGCGATTGAATTATTTTAGTCAAGGTTGTCTACCCCCACTTTTAAGAAACCGTTGACGCCCTTGCTTGTGTTGATTGGTTAGATCTGCTAGTCATCTTTCGGTACTTGCAATGTATGGTCATGTTGTCTAGGAGGTCATTTTTTCACAGCTCTGTTAAATGAAATAGAATCATTGCATCAACTTGAAGCTTTTCGACTTTTGGGAATGCGGACCCAATTCTGTACCTGACAGCGTTTGTGAATAATTCAAAAGCTTCCTTACATTCAAGAGACATGGTCACTAACACAGGATAAGTTCAGAACTGCTGTGACTTCACTGTTTAAGAGTGCGATTTTCGTCGACAACACCACTTAATTTGGGATGCCAAAGGTGGCTGATTCGCGCATGGCAAGCTAGAGGCAACCCTGTAGACAGGGTTGGCGCGCAGGTGGGGGAGCTGCAGAAGGCATGACCCCTATCGTCGTCGGGAAGCTTTAATGCGTACCAAGATTTATGTAATACCCAACGACAATCAGACGCCGCAAAAAATTCTTGATTTTGTCCCTAGTAGAACAGATTGCTCAATAAAAGCAACAAGTGTTCATAGTTTGTTTCATACAGTAGTAACCTCAAAATTTTCAGCGCTCTTCACAAGCCAAAATTTCCCGTTGGCCAACCTTTCGGACGTTCAAAAGGGGATTGGCCGCCACCTGGCGCCACTCCTGATTGAATAGGCAAATGGATGGTTAGGAATGCGATTTGCCCCTATCTACAGCGTTAGGAAAGCAAAATTTCTGAACCCAGACGCGCCCATGGTGGGACTGAGGTCAGGTTGCTCCTGTTGGACGACATAGGAGGTCAATATTTCTGGAAGGGCAGGGATAATTTTTGCGTAAATTTAGAATTTTGGACCAAGTTGCCCGAATTTTGATACCGCTGTGTCCCGCAAAAAGGGCATAGTTTATTTTCTTGGCTGTCTCATTTGCCCGAATGGATCCACTATTTTTGCCGGAATTGGGAGGGCATATGCCTCTTGCCCCTGCCTCGTACGCTTTTGTTGGACGATGCAAAAATGCGAACTGCGATCTTAAGGAACCGCCTAATGTGGAAAAATTCTTTCCTCTGTGGAATTACACCCTGGCAAAGCTGATAGCCGGTGAGGGCTGCCCCCAGTCAGTATACCCCGGGGGTGGGGGTAGCCTTGGGTTGGCGCGTAGCCGTAGCGAAGGCCTTGCAAGAAAATGTACGGTAGAAATACCTCTCAGATGGAGGAAATGAAAAATTTAAGACCTTGTTAGTTGCATCTTAACATTCTTTTTTCACATTTCCTGCCTTAAGAACAAATTTAGCTTTGCTTTAAATTTAAAGTTACTTTACGAGCCCTTTTGAGTTTATCTTATTATTAAATGTATTCGTAGGCTATCTTATCTTTAGTTGGTGTATATGAGAGTGTATTCAAGCCGTGTATCTTGTAAGTCGCTATTTTTTCTTTAAACCGTTCATATTTCATTGCAGTTTTTATTAAGTGCAAATTAGAGCAATAATTCGTATCTGATCCCCCTTTACTGAGACGGAATTAGCTCACACTCCCGAAAGTGGATTGAATGGCTTTCTCATGTTACAAAGATGCACATACAAGTTTCAGTTACGTCAAAAAATTCCCACACCAAGAAAATGTCCAGGTATTGCTTGAGTGACTACTGTCCTAGGTCTCAAAACCATTCTAGCCCCCTGTCACCGAAACCCTTGGCCCCGCCATTGCTCATATTTTTGATTAATATAGTGATGAGATGTAATTTACGTTTATTCCAGCTTGAAACTAGCTTCATACGCTATGGCAGTTTTAGGTGTTGTAAGTTACTGTAAACTTTATGTTAGCTAAAAATGTAGATGTCCCGTTATTTTATAACAGCCTAGCCGAGCAGTAGAAAACACATGTTTACTCGATCAGGTGTGTATAAGACCTGTGGAACTTCGAGAAAAAAACAAACGTAGCTCAAGGCTGAGATGTGTGAGTTGCTGGGTTTTTTCTTTTCATTCATTCTACAGTCATACCAAAATTAAAAAAAAATTAACTCTTCTTCATGTGGTGAAAAAACATATGTTGTTTTTATAGTTTCAAATGTAATTCTGTGATTTGATTTGTTTGTCAATTTTGATTCCAAAATGATCATCGATATTAATTTACTGATTGTCAGGCATTTGTTCACCTTGCTCTTGGGGCATGCACAATCGTTAGGGAGCGGCTTTAAACACAGGTCTTCCGGCTTTGGGAGCTTTGCAATGGAGACATACTATGGTGGAGATGAGGGCAAAATGATGGAAAAAGACCATGGTCCTATAAACCAAACAATCAAAAGGAGTTACAATTTTCATCATTTGCAACTAAAAGACAAACGGCTATAAGATTACGTAGAATAATAAGAGTTAATTGGCAACAAGCATCTTCTAAATGGCTCTCATGCAGTGTGATTATCTCTTTTTATAATTAATAACACTTTACGATTGAACAGAATTTCAATAGCTTTTAAACGTTGATTAATGGGATATTTCTAGAGCGCTTGAGAGAATGCGTCAAATTTTGATAAAGGACCGGTATTTGGTTGGGGGGTATTACAGAATTGAAATTGGTGAGACTTGCCCGGCCTTGTTCGAGAAATTGTCAAGAAATTAAAGGCACCTAAATTTCACATTCTAGTTAAGTTAAACAGTTCATTTGAATATAGTAATTGAAACAAGTCGACAGACTAGTTGGTAAACCTCAGTTTGTTGGGTACTCTCCGAACGGTAGCTTAGACACATGAAACTGCATAATATAAGGACCTCGAAAAAAAGAGAAAAAAAATTACAAGCATTTTTTAAAGTAACCACATGATTGTAAAATCAATGTGTCATTAATATGACAATTGTGAAAAGACTAAGAACAACAAAAGCTAGAGAGCCTTTTTTTGAGGCAAGCAAAACAATGAACCTCAAAAGTTTTAAGGAAATAGTCAAGAAATTCGTAACAAAAGTTGGTTAAAATATCCTGGAGCCTTGCAATCCGGTTGTCGATTCGAGGTTTTATGCTTCACTATTAAGACAATTTTTCAACACAAGCAATATGCAGTTACAGCTGAAAAAAGGGAATCACAGCAAATCATTCATTGGACGTTCTTTGGTAAACTGCCTAATAGCTACAAGCAGTAAAATTTCACCGGGTGCTCTTGAATAATATATATATATATATATATATATATACAGGCAAGCAGTTTGTCGTTTCTCTTATATATTCTATCTAGTACTGTGGTAAAGGGGGAAATGCTTTTATCCATCACAATGTTTTGTTAATTATACCGCAATATTTGAGTCAATAGATTGAACATGAAAGGCAGTTTTTCTGGGTCGAAGTTTCACCCGAATCAGTTCCCTCATTCACACCTGATCATTAACGAAGCGTTAGTAGACGCAGAGTAGGAATATTACATACCATAAGGGTTCGGGACTTCATCCGGTCAGGGGATGCAGCATTTGTGTCCAAAAATTTGGCATGTTTCCAAACATTTACCTATAGTTCGTCGGAGAAAAGCCAGTTTACTGCCTGTAGAGGGGGTGGTGGTGGTCCTTATCCCGCAGCCCCGGCCTTGCACAGTCAGGATGTTGAAAACATGCACTTAATAAGGGTACTCCTTCTTAACCCTAAGATCAAGTTAGTCTATAATTACACCAGCGGAGTCGTGCCAAAAATTTAATCAAATTAGACCATGAGTGCACTAGCAGGAGTCGTCCCAAATATTTGACAAAGTTTGATTCACATTTGACTAGATAATTTATCAATGAAACCACACGGCTCCCTTTTTAGACGGGTGTTGTGAATTATTTAGATATGATTCTAGTTTGTGTTCTTATTGAAAAGATTCTTTGAAAATTTTATAGGACGGTTTTCAGATAAATGGTTTTCCAAAGGAAAATCATTGCGTAGATTTGTTATAGTGAAACACCTAAGTTTTCATATCTTTGCGTTTATAATCATTTTACAATATTGAAACATTTTTTTTTTTATTTTTCTATGCTTGATTTCTACGAGCTTTGCCCTAAAAGGCAGAAAGTAGTGGCGCCCAAGTTTATTCTCAAAGTTCTGCAAAATCTTACAAATCTCGTCATAGTTTGCTGACACGTATCTCTTATAATCCTTTTGCGTAAAATAAAAACGTTGAATATTGAAGGGAAACCATAGAGTTATTCTGCATGAATTTGACAAATAACTAACAAAAATATTGCCACATGATTTAAAAGAGCCATTACTGAATTAAAGTTACGTTTGTACACTAATTCAAATAAGGAGACTGCATTCTTCCTTCAACTCTCTTTAATAGGCTTTTGATGGGATACGGTTGGGGAATGATGAAGACAAGGGTGAAAGATTGGAAAATTTAAAACAGTAGAGAATCTTGGACCCCTCCCATTTGGATATAATGAATCATCTTCAAGCGCGCTGCATACTTTTTTCTTCCGAACAAATCTGTTTCAATCCTTTTAAGACTTCAAGAAATCTTTTTGATAGAATAGTGGAGTATTAATGTTCCAGAAGAAGTTTGAGTAAATTTTCGTTGAGTATTCTTCTTTTTCGAGTGTTTCCAGTTAGATATCGTTTGAAAACCTTGATCACGTTCCTTGTGATTAACATTAGAGTTGGTACAAGTTCCACGAAACCCAGTTTCCATATGTATTTACGTTACAGTGTCGTACTGTTCTGTTGTATGGAGTCAATGACGGTCAATCGACTTGTTTGTGGCCTAGAGAGGATGCAGACACAGTCAATCTTTATTGAATACTTCCCAGAAATTTGAAATTCAATCTCGTACGGTGTTACCTGGCCTACATGAATTGTCCATAGTTATATTAGGGTACTGTTTGATGACATCTTTGAGATTCCATACCTGTAATAATCTCTTACCAGTCATAGATGTCATTTTGGAGGACAGTTAGGGGTATGTCTTGAGCCGATCTCCAACCCAGCTGATAAAGTATGGACATGGCCATTTAAAAATGTTATCATTCAAGTTTAGTGTTCAACAAGGTGATCTAAATGGTACTTTTAGGAATGAGGTTAAACCGGTTTGCTTGAAGGATCCTATCTCGCTCAGTTTATTGTTGTATGGGGATGTTCACCCATGTCTTGTCCCTGTGGCTGCTAGAAGACCTAAGTACCCGTGCCTGGTATGTGCCAAGGAAGTAAGGAAAACAGTAAGGCCGTGGCGTGTGACATATACGATGAAAGAGCTCACATTAAATGTTGTGTCATTTCCCTTTCCGTTTACGAGGATGCCGCAAAATCAGAGGGCATCATCCCATTTGTGTGCAACAGATGAACACTAAAACAAATTGATAGTTATGATGCAGTGGCTGAAGATTATTCCTGGATGGCTAATGTTACAGGTTGTACCGACACTCTCCACCCCCGCCTGAATTAGAAGTATTACCTGCACAGAATTTGAAGCAGATTCGGATCAATTCAAGTGTTTTCAACAAAAGGGACTTAATTTTCTTCAGTTTAAACCTATGCAGCTTGCTCCCAAAACGCACAAAATCGCAACTGCTTACAGCACGTACTAGAGCGGCAATTATAGGAATAACTGAAACTTGGATAGACCATTCAATAGAGGAGTCGACAATTGAAATTCCAGGCTCCATTGTTCAACGCCGAGATCTCAATAGAAATGGAGGGGGTGTAGGCATCTACATAAGGAGTGACTTGGCTTTTAATCCTCACCCTGATCTTTCTCATAATAGCCTGGAGTCTTAGTGGGTTGAACTTTTTTTTGCATTAGACTCGTCCCATATTGACAGGTGTGTGCTATCGCCCACCAAAACAGAATATTTTCTATGATCTACTGGAACTATTGTGTGCTGGCGGAAACGGATTTACGAAGTATGAAGTCATTATGCTCGGTTACTTTAACACATAATGTACAGGCATCAAGAAATGACCTAATGTCAAGTTAACGTAATTTTCAGCAGAAGTTTGGATTAGTTGAACTTATAAAAGAACCAACCAGAGCTATTCACCGGTCAGATTCTATCCTCGATTTGTTTATGGTGATTAATACAGAGAAAATCAGTCAATCAGGGGTCATCATTATGTGTCTTAGCGATCACATGTTGGTATTTTGCACCAGGAAGGTTGTTACACCCAAATTCTACAATCAAAATACCATTCGGATAAGATCACTTAAAGAGTACAATAGGGTAAAATTTTGTTCAGGCATTACACCAGCTGGGTTGGTCTGATGCTATGAGCAGTGTCAGATTTTCTAAGGCATGATCTTATTTTAAGACCAATTTTCTTTCAGTCCTAGACAAATTCGCAACTGTTAAGGAAGTTCTTATAAAACAGAAAACAAATCCCTGGATTACCACTGAAATCCTTAGCCTTATCAGACAGCGGGAAAAGCATTTGACATCTTTTAAGCGCCCAAAATCTCAAATAGTCTATGAACTCTTTATATCTTCTAGGAATAAGGTTCGATATACGATTGATAAAGCCAAATCTGCTTGTAAAATTAATGCTGTAAATGACAATAGAAACCAGTCTAAGAACCTTTGGTTAAGTAATGTAAATTCTAAATGTAAAACAAATGCAGCAGTATGGGCTTAAATACAAATAACATTCTGTGTTTCGATAAATAAACTATTGCAAATCAATTTAATTTATTCTTCACCAATGCTGCCCAATCAGTTGTTGCTAAACTGCCACTATCGTCGGGCCGTTATGGTCTTTCTCGATTGGTCCGATTTTATCGTTCACGAAATTTTACTGCTAACATGTTTCGATTATCTGAGGTCTCCGTTGATCATGTTCAGAATATTTGAGAAAGCATAAGCTCCAATAAGGCAACTGGCTTAGACAAACTGCCTGCCAATTTTTTAAAGGACAGTTCATCAGTTAAAGTCGAACTACTTACTCATGTAATAAATATGTCTATTTTAATACTGGAAGTTGTCCTTATGACTTGAAGATGCATCTTCAAATCATAAGGACAACTTCCATTATGGCTAGGTTTCTGCCTAAGAAAAATTGTAAAACCGATGTTGGTAATTATAGGCCTGTGTCGGTTCTTAGCGTCTTTTCTAAAGTTTTTGAACGTGTTGTCTTCAATCAGAAATGAATACCTTGCTAAAAACAGCTTATTATACGACTTTCAGTCTGAAACCTTCCTATTCTACAGACACTTGTGTGATTCGCCTCTCTGATCATATAAGATTTTAATGTGACAAAGGAAATTATACTGGTGTGGTAATGCTTGATCTTCAAAAAGCCTTCGTCACTGTTAATTACCAAATAGTATTGTCTACGTTGAAATGTTTAGGTCTGAGTGATCTTTCAGTCAAGTGGTTCCACTCATATTTCACTGGTAGGAATCAGGTTGTGGATACTGACCACAAATTTTCGGAGGTGGGGAACATATCATGTAGAGTCACACAAGGCTCTATACTTGGGCCTCTTCTGTTTTTGATATACGTGAATGACATGGCGGTTGCTGTTAATTGTAAATTATTAAGGTATGCTGATGAATCTGCTCTATTAATGTCAGGAAAAGATGTTTCAGAAATAGGGGAAAGAGTAAAAAGTAAAGAGCTTGAATCAGTCAGTGAATGGTTAACTGAACACAAAATACCTCCACATTTGGGTTAAACGGAATCAATTCTTTTCCCATCTAAAAACGTTTACATCGCGCAGACCCGGGCCAGATTTAGCTTGTGGAGGGTCCGGGGTTTAGAATAGTTTGGAGGCCCTTTCACGATTAGGTCCACTATCTACGCGGAGCGCCACACTATAGTTTGCTCTCCAAATCGCTGGGAATGGCACTTCCCAGACCTTGCAAGTTGCATCTAAATATTTCCAATTTTGAAAGTTCATGTTCTGGAAATTGACTATTGTCACAATCCTGATGAGTCCATAGCTATGGAATAAAATTTGTGAACTCCTGCACCCTTTCTCCACATTCAAGGTACAAATGAGGGCAATCCAAAGCTGTCATATACATGCACCTAGCTCCCTCTGTCACTTTCTAGCTATTCAGAGATGGAAAATGACCACACCGTACTTAGTACTGCCTTGCGTTGCACCAAATAAATTCTGTGTGTCTTATTTCCTGTCTGTTATATTTTGAATTTCTTTTACTAAATGCTCAAGTAACGTTCGGAGACGATTAGAGGATGTTACATTCAAGGAACACTGGCTTCTTTGAAAAACTGAAAACAGCTCCAGACATTTGTAAAACGACTCTAGAAAAACTTCAAAAAGAAGGTTGCCACAAGCTGTTATTAGTTCCAGAGAGGAAAAGCTTTTTTTTCAAGCCCTGCTAGTAGCCTACTAGTTAATCATTCTGGCACACCGGATGGAATAAACTTGGTCTAATGTAAATGCCCTCTAGTGATCCGATTTGCACAATGTCCACAGGTCATGTCATTTTAATTCCTTTGATTAAATTGCGACTTTAAATTTAAACTACGTGAAAGTTCAAATGGGCTATTTATACTTACTGATTGTTCGATGATTATGGAAAGCTGAACTTGAAGACTTCCTCGGTTGGACACATTGAAGTGGACATGAATCACATGATCGGTGGTTGATGGAAAGAACGTCATATAAATATCTATAAGGATGCCAATTTATTATGTGCAAAACCGACAGAATTTACATTTGTAAACACTGGACTCCTTGGGTTTGTGGTGCCATGTGTGTGACAAGCTACGCAATGCCGTTGAATAAATGTAATGCATCCCTATAGACCCCCTGTGTTTTTAAGGAGAAACAACTTTTATTTATTGTGAAGTTCCGAAAAAATGTCCGTATTTAACATGTTGACCATCGACTAATGGACTGAAAGGCATCCAAAATTCACATTTAGTGAATGTGTCTTTTTCAACTTTTCAAATTTTTTTCGTGAAGCTAACATTCCGACGAATAGTTTTTGACACGAATTTTCTTTGGATAATTTTAATATTGATAAATGGTTTTTGTAAACAGCAGGAAAACGCGTTTTTAAGCTAAAACGAAGAAAATGACAAAATTTGCTTTAGTTTAGATTTAGCATATTTTGGAGAAAAGAACATAGCTGAAAATACATGCTTTTTGAAACTAACTGTTTTAACATAATATTGGGTTGCAAACAAAAAATTAAAATGCCAACAATGGCCAATCTCTGTCTGTTAAAACTAGCAAAAGAATATACTATACAAAACGGAAATTTTATGTACTTAAGGGTTTATATTCCCGTGTATCCCCGCCTTTATTTATATCCTTTATATTATATTCTTTCCAATTTCTTAGCTTTACGTTGATCCCAAATTGAAAAGCCACCATCTGACCCTTTGCGATATATAGCCACTTTTTCACGCTCTATATCTACAAATGTGGGCACATTTTCCTCTTTTGATGTAAACCGCAGAGGCGGCTTACATCAAAAGGTTTTAGCCGATCGCGTATTTATACGTACGTTTACGTAAATACCTTTTGTGTGTTGTATCTCACGTAACACAGTCATACATGTATCGATCGATTCATTCGTGGGGTTTGCATGAGTTGCAGTATTGAAAACAGGTATTGTGAAGAGCTGCTTTTTATTGTGAAGAGCTGCTTTTTGGCTTTTATAGCCAAATTATGCCAAGCTGCACAATTAAGCAATACGACGTTGTCTATATGTCAAAATTTAACTACATTTTCACTTCCTAAGCATTTAAACGATACATTTGAAATGACCAAAACATTAAATACAACCAGTTGGAAACCAAAATGGACAGAATCACTCTTGAAATTGTTCGAGTGGCATTTTCTTGTAGGCTTATTTCAAGTATCTACTATTTGGAACCCAACACAAAATACTTCAAATAAGACTTGACACAGAAAGACAGACTTGTAGTGAGCATGTGCTCAGTACTCATGGGTTTGCACGATTGCCTGAACTCGTACTCAGAGAGAATGAATTTGTATTCGTACTCACAGAGTTTGAAAGCTCTTCATAGGGGCTATTCAAAATGTTGTACTCGTACTCATAAAAAACATGTACTCATACTCACAACACAAACAATGCCCCGGTGCTCGTACTTAAAACATCATACTCGCACTACAGGTATGCAGTAAACGCCCCGAATACTAGGGACGGGACGTTCAAGGAGCACCACTATATTTTCTCTTCAAAGAGGAGTTCCAGCTTAAATTTATTGTTTATATGTTGATTCAAGTTAACATCCTGGCGGTATTTGGATTCCATTCCTAGCAATGGTTCCCAAGTTATAAGCTTGTCAAGTTTTCAACCTATATGGAACCCGAATCAAGCGCATCCATCCTCATACCCCCTTATTGAGCAATGCTATTTCGTTTTTGATTCCTTGCAGAAGGCGAAAGGAATCCATGCAATCACACTGACCAGTGTGTGTATGAGTGTTTGTATGGGTGGGAAAATATGCGAATCGCGAACTCATTTTATGTCTTAAATAAAGTTCAAACTTAGTGGCATGAAACGAACGTGTAATCTACAGAATTAAATTTCTATATCATAGCATTTACACAGCTTATACGAGATGCCAAAGATCTAACTTGAAAATGGCAAAATATATTGGAATAACTTTAACGGATTTTATAATGGCAAATCGTAATCATTACCTTTGATTGAAACAACTCTTTTGAATCATGTTCACAGTGCATTAAATATTTTTTTATTCCGTAACCTTTGTAAGGAAATTTTAGTAGGGTGAAACTCAAGCAACAGTAACATAATTTCAAAAAGACTCAGCAGAGCATATGTTGGTGAAGCATACGATGGGAAAACTTACCAAGGTGCAATCAGGGGCCATTTTTTGGGCTTGAAAACAAAAGTTTTAGAATGATATTTCTTTGTGAAATTTCCAGATAATGATACCCCATGCCGAAAACCTGTGCACAAAAGGCACGAAGAAAAGTTCAACCAAATACTGGGGGTATGTTCTGTAAACGAATTTTATTGTGAAAGATATCAAAAATGCCAGAAGTTTTTTACGTTTGCAGAACCTTTTGAATCTATTGTGGTTTTACGTCCCAGTATTACGAAACGATAGAAGCGAAGCCATGAACTGTATCTGTGTATGTACAACGTTGAGCTCATGAGTCAGCTGGAGCATTAAATGAAACATTAATGAGAGTTGTATCAATTATTACAAAATCTACCTTGCTATGTATTGGAACATATGACGGTACTATCATTATTGGGATATAGGATGTCTGTAAAGCATCTTTGAGTGGTAGAGTTCAATACTTAAGTCACTCTTTCAAGGAGGATTTTACTTAACCAGCTCAAAGAACAAAACTGTAAAGTAAATAAAAGTCACTCTACCTTCTTTTCAACTTTAAAGATATGTTTTAAAGAAATGTAGATGAAAAAGCTAATGTACTTTCTGATGACTCTAATTTAGATCTAGATCCAGTTAAATCGTGGTGAAAAATCAGAAAACAGTTGCCATGGTCCATATAATAGACTGTCTTAAAACGTTTGATATGTGAAATCCAGCATCGAAACGGGCAAACGAGGCATTTATTTCTTTTGTCAAGCCCCCCCCCCAATATTTGGCTGGCCTGTTTACATAAATAGCAAGTCCCTACTCCCCTCCTTTGCAAAGTAAAGGAAGGAATATACTGGTGTCAAATTGAAACGGGTGGCATGTATTCTTACAAGCAGGCAGTCCATTGCGCAATTAAAATATTGCGCTCAGTTCTGCCTGCTCAACTATGTTGATTATGATACATATGGCGGTCCGGCTTGATGATAATGTAGCTATTTCCGAAATATTCACAATAATTGATGTGCAGAGCTGACATTCATACGAAACCATACGAGAAAATATGATTATTATTATTGACACGCTTGACAAATGACACTCTGGGAGAAGAGCCAATGAACCAGTTTACATTTGTATGATGCGTTAGCTGAAATAAGACTATATTGCAGATAAGCATACTCTTTGTTACTGAGTATTCAAAACTATTGAGTTTTCTTAATCCGGGATCAGTGCGGCTGCATCAAAACGGTCCATCTTTTTTAGTACTGTTTTGAGTTGGCCAGGGCACGTTAATGTACCTCTCTTTACGGCAGATTGTATGACGGTAATCGTGGGTTTAGCCCTTCTCTCAATTATCATTATTTCTTCCATGGAAAACCCCAGTTCATCTGCCACTTGCTTCCAATCATGACCAAGAGGGTCTTCCTGGTCTAGCTTCATAGCAATCTTATTCAGAGTAGAAAACCTTAAGTTAAAGCCTTGTTCCTCAACTTTGTCGTAATTATGTGGCATCAAGAGCGTGTCTCTTTCACTTTGCAAATGAATATTTTGGGTAAGTTTAGTAAGATGAAGTTGTAGGAGTCCATGCTGCGTTGGTCTGACTTGAATCCGATCCTCACGAGTGCGATGCAGTACTGTTTCATCAATATTTTCGGCGACATCACATGTTCTGTTTGTCAATACAGTGTCACCTACTGCTCCGCGTTGATCCTCGGAACTACGTTCATTACTTGGCGGCGGATATAATGGTTCCAACTGTGATTGTTCAACGCCCAAATCTTCTACCAAACCGATTGCTTCTTCAACCTTTGGAACAGATTAATGGAATTTAGACATTTATTTTCCATAGTATCAACTGCATGACGACATTTCACTATGAATTAACTAGAGACACTGCACATGTTGAAAGAACATCTTTTTGTCCTGGAAAGTTAAAACAATTCTTAGAAGAGAGTTAGAAACTACCATTATTCACTACAAATACTCAGAATAGAAAATGTTTGCCAATTAAATTAGTGTCCCCATGTTGTTAGCAGGTACCACGTCATACAGTGATGGCTTCAGTACCACCCTCGCCAAATAATAATAATAATGAAACCGGAAGTGAACAAATACGCACTTGTAGAGGACTCGTCAGTTCAATGTATTCCTTGGACTGAGAAATTTTGAACATACAATGGCTGGGACCTTCATCGTGTTTTTTAAGGATGAACGGGCAAGAGCTCTCCGTAGAAGAGGCAATCGTTTGAAACGATATTACCTAAAATACGTAATAAATTAAACGATTAATACACAGTTAGTGAACAAACAAAACGGTTTCGTTTATGAAACTTGCATCTTTTGCGCATTTTGTTTTTGCGCGTTTTGTTATTGACACATTTCCCTGTTCGCTTTTTACCTTTACAGTTAAGACAAAAAATCACAATCAGCGTTAGCAAGCAAGAAATAAATAAGCAGTAAGCATATTAAATCGACGCATGAGTATCAATTGGTGCTTTGGCAGAGGCTATAAGGGCGGTGGCCTTTTTAAGCGATGAAGATTAGTGTCCAGGGATTTTGGGCTCGATTTCCGGCGGGGTCAAAGTAAGGTGGATTTTTCATTCAATAGAAATCTACGGTTTTCCGATCTGAACTTGCTTTTCAAGAGATAAGGATTTTGGTCTGAATTGTTGAGTTAGTTAGCCCCAGAGCGTGAAGTTGTAATTTTTACGCCAAGTAGGCTTCTCCCACGTTCGTGGTCTCTTAACGTTGTAAAAACTGCCCTTTAAAGGCCAAGATAATTTGTTTTACCATTCTGGTTATCTCAATTTTCTGCAGTATTTTTATACATCCCGTCAGTAGTTATCTCTTCTCTCTGGGGTATTTCCATACATCCCGTCAATTGAAAACTTGAATGATAAGCATGAAACCAGTGACGGTAAAACGTGTGGCAGGAGTATAAAGAAAGTAACATGACTCGTTTTGAAATGTAGCAAGTTTTGAGCCTCTCCAGGTCTTAAGTTTCCAATACAACATAGCTAATTACACATTAATAAATTGTATTTGTATTGAACGTGCCTGTCTAGGCATCCTGCCTGCACACCATATTCCTACCACCCTCCACGGTGTTATTCGTATTTTTCGTAATCAATGGGCTTTCCCAGTTTAATTTCAACAGAAAGAAAGAAAAAAGCAGAAAACAGAGAAGGATCGAGACAATTACGTCAAGGAAAAAAAACATTAGATAAAATGCTTTACTACCCTGGTACATGGAAAAGTAACCTTTAAAGTAATAGGCCGCATTACCTTTGGGTTATCGTGAGGTGTACAGTATTTCCAGAAGGGTGGAACAACCTCGTTAAAGCGGACCTGAAGTGGTAATCTTCCGTCCTTTAAAAACAGAAACGGTTTTTGCTCTGAAACCACCCAAGTTTTGTTCATTTTAAGGAGCTGAAATAAAACATTATGTAAACACACAACATTCATCACACTTTTCTCAGGCAATCTACATGCAAAAAGAAACGTATTAGCTTAATACCGATTAAGGCAATGCCTGCTTTTTCTATTTTGTCAGAACATGAAATTTGTATACATAATTAGTTGATAATATCAAAGAACTGCTGAATTTATTTTTAATCGTACTTCGAGGAATTAAGCATTTTGTTATTAACTTTTGTTTTGAAAATATAGTCAAGTAGGGGATTATTTAAAACAGGATTCACTTACTTTTCCTGCCCCATCCAAGTCAGGGTAGTATCCGACTTCCAATTTAACAATTTTGGCATTAGTTAGTATTTTCTTACTTGCGGTGTAAACTTGTAACTTCTTGGCTTCAATAATACGATCATCAATTTCATACCTCACCCAGCAAAACTCATTTAGAGTGATGACACAAGCTTTTTCGTTAAGATTGTATGTTGATGGGTGCTGTCTTTTCCACACTGGTTTATCACCTAAATGAAAACGTTCCAATGGGATATTTTAAACGCAAGCCGATTTCATTTAAGCATGAAAGGGTACTTTTATGGAAGATAAAAAGTTTCATTCATTAATTTTGCTGGGAAAAACTTATTTTTAAGAAACAGCCTTCCCAAATAGTGCGACAATGTCAGATGAGAACACACAAAATCAGCTGTGTCTTGGTATATGAAAACGTTTACGGAGATCAGTTTTGTCATGCAGGCGCGGCAGCATCGGTTGGTAAGGAGCGTATAAGAAAATTTTTGGCTTTACGAACCCCTCAGATGGCCGGAAACGGCACTTCCCGAGTGTTTTAAGCTGCATGTACCCAGCCTTGAAATACGGATCTCATGTGTGCACTTGGCAAATATTGGGAGGGGGGGGGTTGAACATACCTTTTGCCCCTCACTTTTTTCAATGGGGGCTTTGCCACCGAAGCCCCCGGGTTCCGCCGCCACTGTAGTCATGGGTGGTAACAAATGTGATAGTGGAACCAGTCTCACCCAATGGACCACGCTTTTCCCTCCATTATTGTAACACCTTTTGGGTCAAAATGGGGAAAGCTGCGCCAGATTGACACATGGGGCAAAACAGGGAAAAAGTGTGACAAGCAAAGCCAATAGAAAAACTAACGTTAATGAGCTCACAGTTTGGCTCAACTTACCTGTTTCAAAACATGTTTTAGGGCTTTTCACACATTGCCTTACATCCAACCTGTGGTAATGAAGGTCAGTGCATAGGACTTTGGAAATGTGTGTCAATTGTTCGTTGTAAGACACACAAGACACAAAAAATCACAGACACTTCATAACTCTTCACATTCCATCATAGTTTCCACGGTTTGATACCATATTTCATGTGTGAAATTGGAAAGCTTTCCACATGATTTGTTGTAAGGGTGATATCGCGTTTATTGGCTTCTACAGTGTGGGTTTTTGTTTTCAAAACAGAGAGTTCACTATGATAGTAGAAGTTCACATACAATTGGATCCCTAATCGACTTGCTGCTCTTGATTAGACTGTTTGGAGAGGCATAACTCAGGCGTTATTATAAACGTATTTAGATACACGGTTTGAGTTGATCAGAAAAGCTTCGCTTATAGCACTGGTCTGGTCCTGATTTAAGGTTCACACTGAGCATGCTCACAAGATAGGATAGTGTACAATAGACGCAGATTTCGACAACAGTTTTAACCTGTTGCAAAACTGAATAAGCAATAATGTCACAAAGTTAACACAATACAAACTCAGAGACGATTTATAGGAGAAACAGAAGAAACAAGGAACATCATACATTAAGATTTTAGCATGCCAAAGTAAAGCACATACCCTGCTCATGATGACTAATGAACACTTCTACACCATATGTTGTTCCATTCTTTAACTTAAGGCAATGTGGGAGGGTTAAAACTGCCGGTTGCTTTAATTTGAGATGATTTGGGAGGAGTTCAACAGCTGTTGTTGAATTATTAGAAAATGAAGTTACGTTCCCCTCTATGTTAGTAAGGTCAAGCAATCGTATTTGTATGTTACAGTAATCAATTTCTCCCAGGAAAGCATTTGGTGGAATTTCAAGTGTGACACCCGTGTTTGGTACTGCAATAATGCCACCTTCGTATGAAAAAAGTTGTTGGGTTTTCAACGTTTCACTAGAGATGTGTTCTGTAAAGACGAACATAACAAAGTAACAATTAAGCAAAAATGTCATACTTATAGAAGTAACAAAACTCAATATGTACATTAAATAAAGTGTTCTTACTATACTTATTATGTTATACCATTGTAAAATATACCGATGTCTAGTGGAACAAGGCAACAATTTGATCTAATTAATTTGAGCTCTTAGCCCTTTAGGCGCCAGCTAAAAAGGTTGAAAGGATCTGTAAAGGATCTGTGAAGTGCTTGGCTTCATCAGAAGATTTTTTGCAGAAGATGGTTAGTTTAAACAGCCTGTTGCAGACAGAGTAGGACAAACAGCTGCATTTCATAAACCACTCTGGTTATATGCCCAAACATGTGGTTTAAAAAGTGGTCGCCATTTAAAAAGATAGTAATTTTCGTATATATGCTTTGATATCAAAGAAACAAAACTCTTTATGCTTGGAATAAGGACCTTCTAGTCGCAAAAACATGTATACCGTAGCCTTTTAGCATCCGACACGGTTCTTATCCTGTCATGATATCAAACTGGGTTCTTTCATTGGTAATCCTAAGATATTTTAGGTCGATTTACTTAATTAACAACGATATATGCAACTTTGATCTACTTCAAATAAAATGGCATTATGAACCTTTCTTACCCGTAATGTGATACGAGTCTGTGGGAAAAAGCTGAACACCGCCATTTAGCTGTTGAAGATTAAAAAAGCAATTTGAATTGTAAATTTCATTATGTCGAACGCTAACTGTAGGAATTTCATAGTATTCCTGTTACATGGAGAAGTGTCTGGCGTAGTTTTCTCTTCCTGTATTTTATGAAGACATCGTCAGTAAGGATAACCGGACCATTTAGTTTACATTTGCGTTTTGACTTAAACTAGGAATTAATATTTATTGTATCATATTACATGGTGGTATTTATTCAAGATCCCACAAAGTATCTTCCATTTTTCCTTTTAGTTTGTCTCAGTCTACTTCCACACAACACACTTACAGCTGCACACAAAACACCGAAATACTACTCATTGGGATATCGTTGATGAATTATTGCACTTTAATTACCAAACAGAACATACGCATTTGAAGAAAAAAAGGAAAATGTACATTATGCAGCTTGTATGATATACTTGACCATGTTTTGATGTAACTATATCTTTTTCTGTGGGTTATTTAATACTTGCGTAACAAAAGGTTTACCATCCAAACCCCAGTTGACACGTCTAGTGTTTGAATAAGTCTTGAACCGATATTCCATGTTACTGCAAGGAGATTGTAAATTTTTAAAAGTTTCATTGGGCACGAGTTACTCCATGCTGCGTCAAAAACAATTAGCACTGAAAGATAGACAATCTAACAGTTATATTGGGCAACTGAAAACATATAACCGCGATAAATCGAAATCGAGGTTTGAAGAAAGTGAATCCAGAAAATGTTCAGGACACCTACCTAGTAACTTTATCAAGGAGCACAACAGATCGAGGGTCATCTCTTGCTATTAGAATTCGTCACTCAAAAATAATTATTAACAGCGGGGGGGGGGGGACCTGCAAAAGTTTGCATCTGTATTGTCATTTACACCAAGTGTTACATATTTCTTTGCAATTAACTTTTGTGTAAATAAAGTAACATGAATAAGCAATCCAAATTCAGGGAACTATGCTTTTGTGCGGTTTCCTTGTTAATGCTGTATTTATCTAAAGAACAGCACGATTTTGTTTGAAATACACAATTTCATTGTTGTTATTGTTAATGTGCATTTGTTGAATAATAAAGCCTTTCTACAAATCATTGGCCAGGAAAAGTTTTTTGCCTTACCTTTTATGTCATTCATTTTTAGATCAACCAGTGTGTCCTCGTCTAAAGATGGTGGCAGAGATGGAAATTTCAAACTGAAAATTGAAAATGGACAAGCTAAACTTAAAACAGACATATTGATAAGGAAAGAAGGTAAACATTGATGCATAATTCAATAGTTAAAGTATCAAATGTTCCACCCTGTGACCACAGTATAGTTATAGTGGACGTACAGTTTGTAATAGGCCTTGCATGTAGTAAAAATCTAACAATTCAATGATGTCATCGTATTGACTATGATGGAACAATTATTTTTTCTCAGAGCTTTATCATATATTGGAATATCACGGATGTGAAAGCTGATGTAGTTTCCATCGCTAGTAAACGTGGTGATGGATCTAAAGTTTTTGTGAAATATAGTGTCATAGCGCTTCATACATTCTCTTTTGCATGAGGTCTTTTATTGCCCTTTTCTTTAATTCTTCCCCCTGCAATTTTAGATAGTGGCTCGTCAGGGTTGTTTTTACCATCCTTTAATTTTCCATAATTTTTTCTGCAAATTCTATTCTTGCTGAGGCGTAGCATGGAACTATTGATATTAGATTAAAAGACATTGCTTGATTGATGAAACCAAAGACATTATAAGCATAAGCACTTAACTTAAAAAGGCGCGGTGACTCCTTATGGAAGCCAAAACATAGGGGCGAAAGTGCTGATCACTGTTCAGTCGTTTTGAAAACAAACAGGAAAATGAATGTCTTACAAATGTGTTAATACTTGCTATTTCGGAATATTGTTAGTTTAATAAGTACCACTACTCAATAAATTAAACTTAAATCAAATACGTTTTTTTCTTCATCATGGCATTCCACATATGTTCAATTGAACATGAACGCACAATAACTGGTTTTGCAAGTTCATGGACATTCATTGATCAGTTTCTATAGTATCTTCAAGTAACGCACTTTAAATGCGGGTTCAATTTCTCACGAGCTCACAACGGGAAAGTAACTACCACGTTCGTTTTTCGAGCACGCAGAAGTGCGCGTCAAGTATTCCGTATAAAATGCACAGAGAATTGTATTTTGCAGAATCTGCGCGTATGCAACGCTCACGCAAGTCACGCTAATCTAACGATGAATTTTTCTGTAATGCGTGCTCATTATTATACGCACATTACCGAATAAAAAAGCGCGTATGTGAAATCAACACTTCCGCCCCGATATTTGCGTCTCCATGAGGAGTCAATTTCCGTAACTGACTGTGAAGGTATAGTAATTTGGCATCTATGCTTATAAAAACTTTGGATAAAACATAGTGACCACCGTCGTGATTCATTGAAGGTTTTTCATTAAGATTTTTTCTAAGAGGGAGGAATGATGTTGTAACTCACAGTGTCATGAAGTTTGGAGTGTTTACATTGAATGCAGCTATAAAGAACTTGTCAAACTTCATTATATAGGGTTCATGGTATATTTACTCAAGGTTTTGTCAAATACGCAGCAAGTAATATCATATGAAATGTTTAAGTCTACAAAGTATACATACTATGCGTCCTCTAGCAAGCTACTCTTCGATATGTATTTCACAATATTACAATAGTCTACATCTTCCAACTGTTGATCCCACCGACTGACTTCGATTGCTGTAAGTGTATCTAATACTTTCAAAGTGACGACAGAATTCAACGTGAGCACATCATTTGTGGCAGACACAAGTACATCATCAAGGTTTACTTTCGAGATGGCTATCTGTTAGTGCAAAGATGTCAAAGGAAAAAGTGTTTACTACAGCATAACTGTAGTAAAAGTGATTGTAAAAGTCATAAGTGCACCCGGCAAGAAATGTTTAAGTAGAAACCATAATGTAA
>WURT03660799.1:3802-18179 GCA_009936505.3 Holothuria glaberrima
TGTACTTTGTTCTATTTACATGAATAGAATACACTATGTGAGTTAACCCCACAGCGCGATAAACAATTCATTTTATTTCATTTATTGTTTCTTTTATTCATTTTATTTCATTTACTGTTTCTTTTATTGTTTCTTTGCCTACTAAGTCAACCCACTTGTGTACTTTGTTCTATTTACATGAATAGAATACACTATGTGAGTTAACCCCACAGCGCGATAAACAATTCATTTTATTCCATTTATTGTTTCTTTTCAGATCAATAATCATACATTCAACAACGATTTACAGGGCATTATGTAAGCAAAATATGTAGTGAAAATGGAAGTGTGCTAAAAAACCCTTGAGGGCTTGGCGAGACCACACTCCACGGAACTCACAAACCCAAAAGAATTATACTTCACAAGTTACAAAATTTAAAAAAAAAAACTTATCTTTATGTAACCACTGATGCATGTAGTATCTCTAAAAGCTCAATCAGCCAGATGTGGAAGACAGAAAGATCAATAAAGTTGACTGTAGCTTATAACCAGAGACCTGAAATTACCAGTTTGTTTTAAAACATTCTTGTTGGAATACACGATTGAAACTGAGTATCCGGGTAACTCATAGCATTAACCAAGCAATGAACAATATGGTACAATGATGTAACCGAGACATTAATTTAGGATTTATCTTACTAAAACTACTAAAATTTCCTCAACATGATCTGAAGATATTCGTTTCATTATAATGTAGTGAATTCATAGGCTATATAATATAAATATGAACAGCTTAGTACGTGTATGTTGGAATCTAATGTCTCAAATGATTTTCAGCCAATCAGAATGCAGGAAATCAGTAAAAGTGTTTATGAATGCAAGATATGTCAGGCCCGTATACAGCTTTTTCAGTGGGGCTTCAATTTTGCCATAAGTGGGACATTTTACCCACCGACTTTGACCGGCAAGTGCAGACGACACATGCATCGAACACTGAAGGGGTTGTTTACCTGTTTTCATTTACAGATTCTACCTGAATATGACACTCTGCAGGTCCATCTTTCTTGGATGCTGTACTGCAAATATATCAACTACCTTGTCCAAGTCTATTGGGCTGTCATAACGGATAAATAGCGCTAGTGATGAAAGTCCTTTCATGCAGGAACGGTTGTAAGCACGGAGAAACTGCGTTCGCATGCACAGCTGGTATCTGAATTGTTGCTACTATCTACAGCAGAATATGAATATTGGGGAAAATGCTTCATCACATCCCTTCAGGGCTTAAGCAATCCTGCTTGGAATATTGTCCTCCTTGCTTGTGAAATGCAACCTTCAGCGATACAATTCATGATCAAACAGTCAGGGGACAGCAAATCAGACTTGTACATAGATATAACCTCGTCAAAGTTAAAATCAGCTAATAAAACACGGAAGTCTCATTATATACTACTAAAGTAGTATCCGAAGCTGAACTCTAGATCTTGTGGGGAGGGGGTTCGTCCAAGCCCCCGAACCCCCTGCATACGGGCCTGGCGTAACATGTCATGAAATACCGATATAGTTTATTCTGCGAATGTTTATTCCTATATATACATGTAGTTTATAAATACACTTTTTCTCCTTTACAATAGGACGGCATTTTCCTTATTTCATGTATTTAATTGAAATGTTGGATAAACTCTACAACATCCTTTTTAATTTACCGCACACCGAGCAGGAATAGAATTATCATTTGATTAGATTGGCAAAAGTGACTTGAATTAATTCAGTTTTGAAACGAATCTCGTCAAATATTTCACCAGACCCCGCTTCGGTGCATGCCTGGTTGATCGGACATTTTTAGACTAGAAACGTGTGTACTTCAGAATTGCTTTTAGATGCACATGTTCATGTTTATTAGACATTCCATGTATTAGACGGAAAATCCCATACAAAAGTCGATATGACTTCACACTCATTAAGTAAGTTTGTCGCATATCTGTTGCATAATTCTCGAAGTTTATAACTCACATATATTTGCAAGGTAGCTAACATGACCTCCCCGCCGTGTGATTAAAGGCTATTTGGTCGACAGCGACTGCCGTGAAATGAAGAGAGTACGATCTGCAAATGTCACTTGAATGGATGCCGCAGTGACTTTTTTTCCGATGAAATTATCAAAGTAGAATTTACAGGTAGACTTTCAATATCATACTGTCATGTCGTTAAGCACGGCAGATCGAGTAACTCTATATTATGCCGTGTGATTAGTACAAAGACGGCAAAGGTGTGTCACCTTACTGAAGATTTCAAGGAAATTTATACAAGTAACAACACACTGATGTATGCTTCTCAGTTGTAATGAGTTCGCTCTCAGGATCCTGCAAGTTTAAAATTGTCATTTTTCTTAGTCGCAATTTTGACAAAATGGAAAACACTACGATTGTCTTGGGAGAAACGTGTATTTGCACTGTAAATCAAACTACTATTACACCGACCGATCCTTCAAATGTTACTACAGTAAAAGGAAACCCATGGGACGATGCAACGTGGGTATTGACAAGTGCGTTTGTCATATTCACGATGCAGTCAGGTGAGTCTGTGCGTGCTTTTACAAAGTTGGAGTTCAGGAAATGCATAATTTCATGGGTATTGTTAAGTCTGCTTATATTTCTCCTGTATCGTGCACATGACCGAATATGTTTAGATGTAGCTTCCAAAGACTTCACAGGGGAATCACAACAAGCTCCACAAAATCCAGTTTGCAATTAAAGGTAGATTATACTATACTTATTGTTTGTACTAAAAACTTATTGTTTACAAAACAAGTACAAAACCACTGACGTTTTGAATCTCTCGGGATGGAAACGGTATCGGTTAAGTTTGATCATCGGGTACCTGACAACTTTCGTATAATTAACAGCAACACGGTAGGATAAATTTCAAACATGGTATAATGAATAGGTGGCGTATTCCTAAGGCAAAGCTTTAGGGGTTAAGTGAAATCTTATATAAGCAAAACGATTGGACAAAATGTTTGGCATCGTACAACCTAAATTAGTAACATTGCACCACTTTACGTCTAAAATCACAACTTCCTTGACGGAATGCGCCATGAATACCAGGATTTACATCGTTAGCGAGGACCACTATAGGCACTGTAGCTCATGAAATCTTTAGTGTGTTTACAGAAATATTAGTGGCTTTATGATAAGATATTTATCTTTTAAATGACAATGAGTGCACTCTAAAAACATAAATTCACCATGTTTGTTTATGATAGCCGGAATCAGATTTATTTGATGACGCACGCTCGTGTGGGTTCTGATGAGATATGATGGCAAGGGTTTTATGACACTTTGGGGCCACGATTCAACTCAATTGTCCAGTATGAAGTAACAATGAAGCTCTGCTTACGCCGGATAGGCATGCACGAAGAGTGTCGAACAAGACAGTATTTTAAAACATTTAAGTAGTATTTTACTGCATTTTACATGGCAAAAGCTACTCATTATGGAATTCAGTTTTTGAAAAAGAAGTCAGTAATCATTGCTCTTCTTCATGTGACTTAAAAGTGATTGTGAATGTGATAGGTTTAGTGAACATATGAGACGTGTCACATAACTTTTTATATTTCAGTTATAGTGTTTTAGAAATTAAAGTCTGAAAAGAATAAATAAATGAGAAATATATACTGAGTTTGCAGGGGGAGTGGGTAAGGTTGGCTTTACATTGGTTGTAAGGTCTTCACTATTCATTGCAATTTACCTAGGTAACTAAAGGTAACAGGCCCATAGCCAGGCAAGGTACATGGAGGTGGCTGGACAGCACGAGATTAAATAAATTTTTAAGCTTTGAGATACACTTTAATGCAGTAAGGATATGGTAAGTTTTAATTTTCTACTAGGGGTCCCCTTGTCTACAGGCCCAGAGGTTCATTGCCTCTTTATCAGTATGCTAAGGGTTTCTGATGGTAGCCGTGCCCTGTATGGCCGGAGTAGCGATTTCATGGTAAGGGGAAGCCATATGGCAACTTAGTGTAAATTGTTTTGCTGTATCGTCATTACTTGTTTCTTTGGATACCAGCGGGCCTTCTGTGAATCGTGTACGGTGACCAGGAAAATTGTTTCGTGATCAAGCGTATGTAGGCCTCGTTGATGAGCAGTTACAATCAAAATTTGGAGTAAATTCAGAGCATTCCAGCAAAAGTATGGTCATTACCATTTAAGGTTGCATACAACGTACTATGGAACCAGCAGAAATGGTATAGTCACTGAAATAGCAATCACTCCAAAGGCGTTTAACGATTCTGGGGGCCTGGTTTTACGAAGTGATATCAGTGGGGAGGTCCCCTACCAGAGTGCAACAACGATAACTACTAAACACTTAATAAATTATCGTTTACTGCTTGGATGTCTGATTTAGCTGTGCTGAAAGCCTGGTGTGACGTAGTCTTGGTAAAGACGTCAGTAAAATTTCCTCGTCTAATGAAGAGCAGTTCCTACATCCCTTCTAACGAGTTTTTACAAAATAAGTGCTCTCGTCAACAAAACAACAAGACAAGTAGAGGTCGTCTCCATAATAGATCCTAATAAACGTTGTGTATTGTGTACAACTATTATGCTACAGTTTTGAGCAAGACTAGATGTAACTAGAATGAATGTGTGTTCACGAAGAGGGGTAGAATTTTGTAATATTGCTACGTCCATTGAAATATACCCCAGAGAATGTAATTATGGCAAAATACGGAAACACTATCCTATCACTTCAAAGACTTGCATGACAGTGATGGATAGGCTGAGCCTTTAATTGGTGTTTACGGGTCCATAGACTCAATGAATGTTAATCGAGACAGCTTGGTGAAAATGTTTCTCTGAATAAAGAAAAAACAAAAAACAACAACAACAACAACAAAAAAAAAAAAAGAAAGAAACAACAAACAAACATGGTTTATGAAGTTTCTTAGTCTGATCCCAAGTAGTCAGGACTTATCGCACATGTCAAACTGCACTAAGTACGTAAGGGAAATTCCATGCACATTATATCATATTGTGTGCTAGTATTAAGTTGTTTTTGCATAAATACTGACTTACTAAATGGGGAGGACCAGGGTTACTACCAATTTGACCTCTATTCTGAACTGAGTAGATGAAGTCGGTGTTTTACCTCGGCTCTTTCCTAGACCAGTTAGTGAAACCTCGCTCACACTTAACTTCCACTTAACTTCCCTGAACTGTTAATTATTTTTTATGGAGGTACCGGTAGCATTCGACATACTTGTCATGACACACTTCATGTTGTTGTTCGCCGTGTTAATTACCCTCAAATAAGTCTCATAAGCAATCAAAAGCCTTGAAAGATCGCATGTTTTACATCCACAAACAGATTCTGAAATTTTAAGAGAGCTTCTTAACACAAGGTACTAAAACACTTAAAACCATTGTCTTAGCAGATTCAACCTTTCAATTTGACTTAATGCCAAAATCTGCGTGTACAAAAAAGGTTAGCCAAATACGTACACATAAAACACAAACCCACAAATTAGGTTGATGAATTTTTAGTAGGTGCAATTGTTATCTGGGAGACAGAAAATCATCCCCTTTAATGATATATAAAATGTGTAATTCTTTTCAATTAACGGTGATGGCGATGAATGGCATAGAGGAGATATGATTCTGTTTACTCAGAACACGGAACAGTAGGCCATTTGGGAAAATGCTTTCACGCAATGCATCATGGGATGGGTCAAAAGTCAAGTGAAACCACTTACCTTCGCGGCAGTCGTGGATTAAGCACACCTCTTTTGGACGTACAAATGTCATTGGTATTACAAGCACACACAATGTTGTGTAGACGTAATACACGTCCACCGGGCGGGCAAGTATATCACACGCATGCGCCCACAGGCAAAAATTTGCCACGGCACAGCTGACCTTGTGACCCCATCGGAAGTGAAAAAAGGGGTCTTATACTGGACGAGATTCATCAGTCCCACTTTGTATAAGAATTTAGAGTTCACGATCCCTGTGCACATATTGATGTACATGTTTAATTCAAGGTTTTAAAAATTTACACCATAAAATCATAAATTAATAATGTTTGTTTATGATAGCTGGAATCAGATCTACTCGATGACGCAGGGGTGGGGGTGGGGTGAGAGGTGGGGCTCTGATGAGATATGATGGTAAGGGTTTCATACCTCTTTGGGGCCACGAATCCACTCAACTGTCCAATATGAAGCAACATTAAAGCTCTGCTTACGATAGGCGTGCACGAAGTGTTCCGAACACAATAGGTTTTTCAAGAAGTGGAGTTGTGTTTTACTGCATTTTGCATTGCAAAACTTATCCATTAGCGAATTCAGCTCTTAGAGAAGTAATTCTTGTTCCCTTTTATGAGACTTAAAAGTGATTATCAGTGTGGTAGGTCTATTGAACATATGAGGCGTGTCTCACTGTACATATTTCAGTAAAAGTGTTTTAGAAATTAAGTAGAGATCGGGATCTTGTACTGAACGAGATACATCCACCAACCCACTTTGTATAAGAATTAAGAGTTCACGATACCTGTGTACATTGTAAGGTCAAGGGTTTTAAAAAAATTGTAGATGATGACCCCAGATGAAAACTGATCTACACCAGAATAAATAACTTACAGAAACATGGAATATTCTAGGAAAGACGGGTTACATTTTGAAGGCTTTACATTATGAACTTTCATGACTCCTAAATGACGTTTGTAAACCAAAGTTATATTATTACCAACAATCATTGCGTCGAAGTTTATGTAAAATATGTCCACGAATTTGACAGATAAGTTGATACACAGATAAATGGAATGGTGAATTGATGTACAGAACCATGACAGTGACTTTCCAATCCCTGCTAGAGTGTTACATTCAAACCACATGAAGAACGTTTATTCTCGTACTTGAAAGGCGTTACATACGACGATAAAACAACGTTTAATCTATTTATTTGTATCAATCACTATATGTACATGATAATGACGAAATCACTCATGGTACTAACGTTCCTTTCAGTATGATGAAAGATGGGCTGCGGCCTTGTGGACATAGCTCTCTCTGTCATATATGCATAAGCTAACTGTATGTAATTTCTTCCAATTACTGAAGGAGTGTACTCTTTTGCCCAAGGTTTTAACGCATGTTTGGGCAAAATAGCATATATTTAGCCATAAAATAGCCAATTTTCTGTCCTTTTAGGGGCTGCTGCTCCCACCACTTTCGTCTATGGGTACACACTCTTTGTGAACAATTTTTGCCGAAAATGCAAGCTGCATGTTTCCGTTGGTTTCCTTCTCAATAATAACATGTAATAGATCACTCGCAAAACATACAGATCATTTGACGAGGGTAATTATTGTTTCCTTAACCATTGAATTTTTTTTGTATTGTCAACTAAACAGAATGAAGTACTTCTCTTATTGGAAGGCAAAACTCTATTGTAATAAGCCTTCAATATTTGTCAACATCATAAAGCATTCTGTGTGCAATTATTCACTCGGCATGTCGCATGCAGCAATAAATTGAACTTTGGAGGACTGAAAGCTTTCTTAAAACTAGAAAACAAAAAAGACCGTTTTGTCACTTTATTGTTAGGCTAGTAGAGCTAATTGCATAGTTCCTATGAAGGTAATTGTCAATTGTAGCACCATCTATTTGTCAATAGTTTATTTTTATCTGACAGAGACAGGAGTAGGGAGTTTCGAATGCGTTGTGCTAGTTATTTATAATAGTCAAGAAGGGTGCCCTATGGCATTATCATGACCGTACGGGCCAAAGGGTGGGGGAGGCAGATATTTTGTCTCAATCGGACTGAAAATTGGACAGTTCAATTCTATATTCCAGACTCTGGAGTCGGGCAAAAATCACCGCCCTCCCTGAGAAAAACAGTTTCGTACGGCCATGGGTACTATAACCAATTTGCGGCACGATAACAATGGAAACTTAAATGTATGGCTCATGTAGCCTAAGTACACATCTTTAATTCGTTTTCTTTCGTGGGATAAAGTGGTTTTAAGTTTTCTAAAAACTGAATCATACTGGCTTCGGTTTCCTACGATAATGTTTACAAAAATGTAAAAACAATTTATCTTTTACGGAGTTACCACTAACGCTACTACAAAAGCAACGTAAATACCGAACTTCAGACTTTTGCGTAGGGGCAAGCTTTTATGAGGGGTGAGTTGGTATTTTTTTTTTTTTGAGATTCCAAGCAACACGTAAAATACGCCGTGCAATACAATGTACTACATACTTGTAACATACATGTAACATGCAACACCCTAAACAAAAGCTTATACACCGGGAACATAGACATATTAAACATGATCTAATTGCAATTATATTATGTTAACTAAAGGTTATATCGTTTAGGATATATTATTCCAATTAAGTCCTGTGTAAGAATGAACATAGAGCGAATCAGTATGTCTTTACATGTTTGAAAATTCATTCTGTGTGTAGAAAACATTAGGCCTATCCACTCAAAGTACGATAAACTGCCATACAAACTGATCTATGTTAACTTGACCCTAAGGTAGAGGACAATTCTACTGAAGTGTACCTTAACCCAAAAATTACAAAAATATGTGTTACAAAGGTTTCAGATTGGATCTCATTGGTCTAAATCCCATTTTAAAAGGACATCCCTGTGCTGATACAGAAATGTTTAAGTTTCCTTACTCAATTGAATATGGTAGATTCCCGAAAATGCCACATATACTACTCATATTAATTGTTTTTGAAGTGAGGTGATACCGATTTTATTTATATAGAGTGACTAAACTATATTTGCACTCGCTTTAAAACGTGCTCAGTAATAAAAGGAAAATTTTCCAGGGCCCATATTAACGTTTTTATTTTAGAACTTGTAAACAAAAGTAGGCAATGTGAGTTATAAAAGAAGGGGTTTATAAATTATTTCTCAATCGACAACTAGAAATTGAGTGAATATATTTACATATTTCGAAACTGTATAACAGCAACGGAATAAGCTATGACGGTGGACATGGGAGGATGAGATTTACATGGCAACCTAATTAGCCAGACTACCCACAAAATGTAAAAGAAGCTTGTAAATTCTTTCCTGTAATTCACGTACCGTATGCAAGAATTGAGATCAAATTTGGATTAATATTAAACGAAAGCGCCGTTCAGGTGGGAAACCAGTTTATACCCTCTTTCTATGACCTGTCGTGGAATCAAACCTTGAAACTATCAGTTAGCTTTCATTATTTCAAAGGTGCGGCACCGCTTTGTAGCTGGGGGAGAGGGGGAAGGGACGGTCTCCTCTTGGGTGTACACTTTTCTAAAGAGGATTTGTGGTGAATTGCGATGAAAAAGACAGGGATTCACAATTAGGTAGCGACGACTCAACTACAGCTCATGTCGGCCCAAGCTCTAAATACATGTATCACTAAAAGTATATATTATATATTGCAGTGGAAACGAAAGACGTGTTAAAGTGCTGATTGATATACAGGTCATGTGATCATTTTCCTGTCTTTTATGTTTCATGCTTATTTTATTCCAGTATCTGCTTACAAGAAGTTTTTTCAATCCCCAGAGCTTGGAGATCAAGGCAATCGTGAGTCCTAGACATAATTCCGTTTCATCTCGGCGCGAAAAGTGCTACTCCTTTATACCCTCCAGTGAAAATGTTTTATCTCTTTTTTATCAATCACATTCATCATCTCTCATCTAAAGGGTAAATTAGCAAACACATCAAGTTCAAGGGGATAATTAATTGATATTTTACTGGCGCCATTCTCAGTCTTCCTGATTGTTAACGAAAGATGTACGCTACTGAGCTTCCAGTTAAAAAAGAGTAAAACATGTCTTATACATACCCGCTTTAGTTTCATACTGATTTTGAGATCAAGTATGTCGGTTTTTGATGTATTCAACCTCGGGTACTCCCTAGAGTCAACCTAATCGTTATTATATACGAAAACGGACGTTCTGCAAGACATTTCACGAGGGAGGAGGGGAAGGGGGCAAGGTTTTTAGAACATTACCATAACATAAATTTTGCCCTAAGAATAACATTGTTTTGCCCTGAAATGGTCAATTTTTCTGCTGGAGGTGCAACCAAGAAACCTGGTCTCAGACTCACAACTTATGACCACACTATACTTAACAGCCTACATAGCCTACACAGTCGTTGATACCCGACTCAAAGACACCCCAAATAGGGGAGAAAGCTGGAAAAACTTGTCAATGAACATCCCACAAATAAGGAGGGGGTCGGTAAATGGATATCCACCCTTGACGGGGTATCAGGTCCCCGACTGGGGAGGGCAGTAATTTGAGGACCAGACAAAGGCAGCAGATTGAGAGAAGGACCTGAGGACGGCAAACGCGTGCCGAAAATTGATGTTTGCGGGGAAATTTTGAACATTTGACCCCTCTTCTGGCAAGGTTCCCTCCCTCTGGGAATTTTTCTAGTTTGATCGAGAAACCTTAATTGGTATGGTGAAGCATTTATTCTCGATATCCATCAGTCCCCTCCCCAACGGTTTACTTGATTTTGCTCATTCAGGAAGGCAGATTCTTGATAAAAATCCAAATTCTCAAATCTGCTTCAATGCAAACCCGCACTTTTTAATCCTTCTTCAATAACAAAGTTAAATTTTCAAATGTTCCCCCAAACACCAATTTTCGGTGAGCGTTTACCGACCTTTCCTCAATTTGTTGCGTTTGTCGGGTTTTCAGATTGTTGCCCTCCAGTAGGGGAGCATGACCCCTCGTCGGGCAAAACGCAAATCTTGTATTCTAATCCTGAAACTAGATGGCAATTTGGTTCTGTTTAGTTCATTTATTCATCTATCACCAGTCTCTTTCTTCTGTTCTTGATTCTCTAGGATTTGGCTTACTGGAGAGTGGCACGGCGACTGCCAAAAATGAAGTCAATATCATGGTAAAGAACGCTGTCGACGTCATCTTTGGTGGGTTTTCGTTTTACATTGTTGGCTACGGATTGAGCTTTGGCAACTATCTTGGAGATAACGGATTTGTAGGGTTAGGAAGACCGTTTCTGGTAGACTCAGAAAGCCATTTTTCTCAAGGATATAATTACACCTATTTTATTTTCCAGCTAGCCTTCAGTACAACAACTACCACCATAGTGTCCGGTGCTATGATAGAAAGAACCCGGCTGGAAGCCTACATTATATTTTCCTTGGTAAATACTATTCAGTCTAGTTTTCCCGTTCGGTGGGTATGGGCCCCTAGTGGATTTCTTCGAAAATTGGGTGCGATTGACATTGCAGGGGGCGGAGTAGTACATATTGTAGGCGGAGTCACCGGGTTGGTTGCTACGCTGATTTTAAGACCTCGTCATAGAAGGTACAAGATGAAAACAGCTCCCCCGATGGGCTCTCCGACAAACGTCGTACTTGGGATGTTTATGCTTTGGTAAGTATAGCTCCTTCATAAGATGTTTTGATAAGTGGCCGATTAGGGGAGACATTTTTGGTAATATACCATGCTGCACTGAAGGACAAAAAAAAAAAAAAAAAAAACAAACAAACAAACAAACAAAAACATAAAAAAAGGAAAAAAAGAAAAAAAAAACAAATATGGAAGGGAAAGGGATAGTTAAAGATAACCTGGTGCTTACCGTTCTTCCTTTTCACAATTTGTATCAAAATTCAAGATTGGCTTTCTTTCAAAGATAAATTTTAACACAAACCAGAAAGCTGGAGCCTCTTATTTTTCCCAATTACGGTTATATTACTTGTCATAATTATCCATGTTTCTGAAACTGGTTACAAAGACGATGGCTGTAATATTAAATTTAAGGGCTAGAGGTTTCTAAATTAATGAACGGTAAGGTATGAAATAAACATGAGTTGGGTATAATTATGAGAATTATGTTCATTTATCGAATTTCGTGCGTCATACAGACGGATTATATACCCTGAATATTATCCTGATCATTATAGTCATGATAGTAAAAGATACACGGCAATGATATTCGCGAAATATCAAGTTGAGAAAAGATATCCTTGCCCTGGTGGCATAAAAATGCTTGTAGCATCAAAAATGCATTACATGAAGAAATTGCAACGGACAATAATTAGCGATGAATCTTTTCGCTGGTTTTTCCACCGTCATACTTAAAGAGTCAATTGTTCGTATCAGTCAGTAAATGTATTTCCAACCAATTTTACGTTAAGCCCCTCCTCAAATTAGAAGAAGTCTTCCCACTGCACCTCCCGTACAAGGCTACAGTTTCCTGAATTAAGTTTAAATTGCTAAAGGTAATATTCTACAGAGTATATTAGGCTACTGTGTACTTAATGCTACTGAAATCTGATTGTTCATCTCAATGGACTACATCACGTCACATTTCGCTGATCCTTAAAGTAATTATGATCTAGTTAGAGTGAAGTTATTGTTTCAGCTATGTCAATCAAATGTAGTGGCGATGCCTGGCATTCCCAAATATGAATGAATGAATCAATGAATGAATGTCTGGGGCAATGCAACAGCCCACTTAATACCATATCATAGCTTTTTATCTTTGTTCTCTGGCGTCAGTCTTTTTGTCTGCAGGTTACAAGTCTGTTTAGGTAAAAGAAACAAAACGTTGTCACAGAGAGCGAATGCGACCCTCGGAATAATTCAGGCCAGTCCGTCAGCTCATTCCTGGTTAAAAAATACTGCACACTTACATATAAGGGTACACGCTTGTTTTCATTATACAGAACATCAATCATGCATTATAATATGGTGTTTGAGCAGAAGTTTAAAGGGATAGACATGCTTAGGGAAACAGTCTATGAACGGAAGACATAGCGTGTTCATCGCCATACTGACGATGCAGCAACAGTCAACTTTCTTTTTCTGAGAATTTTAGCCATGGGTGGTTAACTGACTAATTTAACAGATGCAAGCTATCGAAGTCTGCAAGGGAAGAGACAGTTGATCACAACTTACCAAAGTCAAGTTTAACGAGTCTTGAATAACCTGGTAAATAGGAATACTTAAAGACTGTTACTTTGCAGACAAACGAAGGCTAAGTATATTCATATTACATGATCTTTAAATACCTAGAAGGATAGCATGTCACTTGGCGAACTCCTCATGTGTGAAATAGATGGTTTTAGCAGTAACATAAAACCAGAAAAATTGAACCGGACTTTTGCAATATATAAATCGGGTCTGCCGTATGGTGTTAAATGTTAAGGACGATGTATACATAATGAAAAGATGGCAGCATTGCCAAACAATCTACCGCCAAGTAAAAGTCTAGATGAGTTACCAGTAGCACCACTAGGATTGGAAAATTGGAAAGGAAAACGGGAATGTTTGGGAAAGCAAAATTTGGGAAGGGAGCCAAACGTAGTACGTGTGGTTTGTATTTGTTCAGGAGCGGACAATTGGCATACTGGGGAGGGGATATCTCGTTGCTGTTTGAGAATTTTTGTTTGAGATTTAGTAGAAAATGAAATTTCTGATGTATATTTTGTTCATGCAGTAGTTGAATACATTATGGAATTGGACTGATTGCTCCCCCATGTTCCCCTTGGTGGCACCACTGTGGTTTGCATCTCTGTTTAGCCACTCTGCTTTTTAGCTGCAGTCATCTACAATGTCTACATGCCAGCATCTTAATCATTTCCGTATGTCAATGACCAACAAGAGTGTGTAGTATTAGAGTATGAATTTTGTTCTGAAAATTACCTTTTGTTTGGGAACAATCACAAATTTTAGGTAGTGTTACTGCAAGTGAATTTTGAGACGATGAGAAGGACAGAGGTAATAAAGTTTCATCATACATGACTTGGAATAATTAATGCCCTGTCCATTGTCACTCCTTAGCATGGCAATGGTACGACTGAAGATTATTACTGGGCACTTAAAAATTGATTTCATGTTCTGAAAATGTTCCACATATTTCCTGGTACTTGCCCGATCTTTATCTACCACTCTCACTATCGATGCTCAAATCAATTGGTCATTGATCTGTTGTTACTTTTTACAAAATGTTTACACTAGAACTTCTAAATTCTGTGGGGATAAGGCCTTTGGTAATTTAAAGTTAAAGAAAACGAGGCAATATGGTTTTAATTTTAAAGCAACGAATTCAAGTCTTTTACTCAAGCTACGCTGCATGTAAATTCTTCCCTTAAATGCAACAAATCTCTCATCAGAAGGTAGACTTTCTCCCTACTAAGTCTACATCAAGTCCCTCCACCAATTTAAAAGAAAACACTTGTCTAGTTTATTGTACCTTTGGATTATTGCTACTGATGTTATACAGTGTTCTATACTAAATCTTACTTACTCAGAGCCATTTCCAAACACGACTCTGTCTGCTATGCATTGGGTCTCCGAATGCTCAAATCATCACTGACATCAAATTGGTGGATTGTTTGAATTAACGTC
>WURT03660810.1:6256-18179 GCA_009936505.3 Holothuria glaberrima
TCCAGGTGTAACAGGAGGGACATCATCTGATAAAACTCCATTGAAATCACCACATAAACCTTGCACTGTGTCTTGGTAAGCATTGGTAAGACTTATCTTTACCACCTGGTCCACGTAATGCCATTCAACCTCCAAACCAAACGTAGTCTTGATGAACTATGTAAAAAACAAAAAAAAAAAAAAAAAAACCTTAACATCCATCTTTCTACACTTCTGTTAAATCAAGCATAGGCCATCAGTCAAATTAACTGTCTGGTCATCCTACTCTTCACTTTGATATGAAAAATGTCTCTGCAAAAAATGTTTGCTTAGTGTCAAGACAAAACCTTGGGGATAGAAATGTGTTCTATTTACTGAGTGGCAAATCCATGGGGAGGGAGTTAAGGTTAGAGAAATGCTCGTGCCCCAACAGATGGCCCAAACTTTTTCATTCTTTCCAACTAATGGACAATTTTTTATAAATATAACATTAACAATAACTTTCTTTTGGTCCTCCAATGCCGGAACACTGCAAACTAATGTGTCCTAATACATAAATTGCAATTTGCAACTTTCATTTTCTACTCTTACAATTACTTTTGAAAGCACTTTCAGGGTCATGCACTCTAATCTGCAAAATGAGTAAGTTGCTTTAATTAGCCTAAAAATAGCATTGCCTCATGAAAATAAACCAATCACATTTCAGTATTGAACATAAAATGAAGAAACAAAGTTCTAAGTACATCTTCATATCTTATTTTGATATCAAAATACAGGCATTGTAACCTTTTTTAAGAAAGCTGCCATTTTACAGATTTGGACTTTTGCAAATCTGTTTTGATTTTTAGGGCTTCCTGTGTATTTGAAATCTCTTTATTTCTTTCAGTATTTTGTTTCTCTTTTATGTAGAGGACAGAATGTATTGCAGGTAGTACAAAGTTGCAAACAGCACAGCAACTCACTCCTAAAATAATTTTCTGGATAGTAGCTGGACTCCCAACTTAAAAGAACTACATTTTTAAAATAAACATGACATATGGTAAATGGTAGCATTGCTGTAAATGCTGAGGAATGGTGATATCTTCACAAGATATGTAAATGGGGTTTTTGTAGGAGGTTAAAAGCTTTCCTTTGCTGCTTCTTACTGTTAACATTGTTTTTGCCAGCCTCATGAAGCTTTCCATCTTCTGTAAATATTTTAAGTTCTTATAAAGCTTTTTGGCAGCAGCAGTAGGTTTTTCAGTAAAGAAAATTGAAAAGTTACTTACACATGAACATACTAGAATGACAAATCACTTATGCAAATAGTTAACAATCGAAAAGTGTTCAAAACAGATTATTAAAAATATTATACTCACCACAGCAATGCCATTTGTTTCAACAAAAATGGTAGGATGAAATTGCCATGGCAAGGTATGAATAATGTTAACACGATCTGAGACGATCCCATTCCTGTCTATATTTATTTCCTACAAACGAAAACAGAGAGTATGTTTCAACAAGTTGAATTTCCCATTCCCATACTGGAGAGAAAAGTGCCCTGAAGAAGACAGGTAACGAGTCTGGCAGACTTGTAGTGCAAGTACAATCTCATAAATATGAGTACAACGGTAGTGTCTGTGTTGTGAGTACGAGTACGTCGTTTTTCATGAGTAAGAGTACATACTCACTACAAGTCTTATGTTTGGATTTGTTAGTTAGATGAGGTTTTACTGCTCAGTTTTTAACCGATTGGTTTAAGTTGGGCCAGCCACAGCCCTTTTTCCAGTTGTGGCTCACTGGCTTGTTTTCCCTACTCCATTGCTTATGCTGAACACCAAGCACAACGGCAGCAGGTTCCATATTTAAAGTCTTTGGTATGATCCGGCCAGGATTCTGACCCCACCCTTCCGGCTGCAAGTTGGATGCTCTAACCACTTGAACATGCAGTTGGCTGTCTGATGTTTGGAGTTGGGTATCTCAGACCAACTCTGCTACTCTCAAGGGATACATGACTCTAATCTGTTTTTTTTACCAAAGCATTATACCTACAGCAGTTGGCTTAAATTATGGACCTTTCTATGGCTGAAATTCCAAACTGCCACTTCTGAGAATTGTAGCTGTCAACTAAATCACCCGCATATGCAAGACTTTTTAACCCAAGAAGTGTGACACCTATTTTGACAAATATCAAATGCAACAACTTTTTTTTCTTTTTTATCAACCCGGGAGTCTGCACCTCCAACACCTGCCCCCCTCCCCCCTCTTGGTACATGCTAGTGAATGGATTTATCAAAAATACAAAAGGCCAAAACAGCCATGTTTTGCACAAAATGTTATCAAAACTTGTGACAGAATATAATTGCAAACGTTTCAGAATGCAACAGTATTCATTTCACATCATCAATATGAAACAGCACTTCAATGGGTTGCAGAATGCTCATTTCTCAAATTACGGTATTACATCATTATCGGCCAACATTGGAACTGAAGTAGTGGTAATACTGGCTACTTGCTATATCAGTACAACACTAAACTACAGAAGATTTTCTTGATTCCTGATATAACACCTCAAGCAGCTCTTTGTTCTACTCACCATATTCGGAGCAATTGCAGGGAAGACAGCAGAGATAGCAACGATGGTTGATATGAGGTTATCTGGTGCTAGTTTTTCATTTATTTGGAAAATCTGAAACTGTTCTGATCCTGGAGCAGCAAACCTTGGGGCTCTTACCATAGTGTACTTGCAACCACCATGGTAATCAAAAAACTCCCCATCAAATGTGTGGAAATGAGGGTCACCATACGAGTAGCATGATGATAATGCTGTGAGAAAGAATGAAGAGATTATTGCAAGGTCAAGATGCTTGAAAGCATAGGCAAGGCTGAATGAAGAAGCAAGCAAAAAAAACCTGTCTTGAGCTATCATGTTTTTTTGTGGTTTTCAGTTCTTTACCTCTGATGACCTCTGACCTCCACTGAAACCAATAGCGTTCTTCCTCTCAATATGATTAAGTTATATACCAAGTATGAAGATTGTTCATCATTGTTATCTTGAGATACCATGTTTAGTGCAGTTTTTAAAAATTTCATATTTTCACCTCCCGTGACTTCAAATAACCTTTGATCTTTTCCAAAAGCAATAGGGTTTATTTTCTGACTGTAACGCATCCACATGCCGAGCATCCATGCTTCCTACCTAAAGATTTCATGTTTACAAGGTTTTAGGTTTTAACATCTGGTGACCTCACAGAACCTTAGACCTCCACCAAATACTATAGGGATCTTTCTCTCAATACAATATTTCTATTAGTCCAAGTATGAGAAGTATCCATCATTGCTATCTTCAGATATTTTGTTTACAAGCCAAGCTTCACAAACACACATACATACACACAATCCCCAGCTAGATTGCATAGATTCCTTTTGCCTCCATCAAGGAATCAAAATGTACAAAGGATTTATTTCCCCCTCAGTTGAGTCAATTTGAAGAGGGATATGTCAATGTTCCCAGGGTTTGATGTTCCCATGGTTCAATGTTCCCAGGGTTCGATGTTCCTAACCCTAACCCTAAGGAACATCCAACCTTGGGAACATTGAACCTCAGGAACATCTAACCCTGGGAACATTAAACCCCCAGGAACATCCAACCTTGGAAACAAGGAACCTCAGGAACATCCAAACCTGGGAATAACGAACCTCGTAATCATCAACAACCATTGAAATAATACAAAAACGGGGAACATCAAACCTTGGGAACACTGAACCACGGGAACATCGAACCCTGGGAACATTGAACCTCGGGAACATCAAACCCTGGGAACATCGAACCCTGGGAACATCGGGTAGACCCCCATTTGAAGACAGGTGTAAAGTTGTCTTTTCAAGCAGAGAGAGACCTTATGATTCAATCATATCTATAGCTTTGTCTGGCTGGAACTAAGGTATAGATGGCTCAAAAATAGACTTAAAATGCAAAAACTGAGACAATTGTTTTCCCCTTTCAGCTCACTATCAGCTTCAGAAACTTAACTTTAATCTTCTCATTGATAAATGTTAAGGTTGATATTTTGCCTAGTGTGAAATATGTATGTGCTTATTTGGACAGTACTTTGCAATTAAACTTACAAGTAAGAGACGTCAAATTACTTTTGATCAACTTCAAGGATTCGTAAGTTACATGTGTTTCTCAATTTCCAGACTTGTCATAATTTAATCTTTACTCTTGTTATTAGTCACCTTTGTTATGCAAACTGTCTGTACTGTGGTTTACCTGTCTATCTTATCAACAAGTTACAGCATGTGCAAAATACTGCTGTTTAAGTTTTATTCAATGTTCCATTTTCTACACTCGTTACTCCTCTCCTGCAACAGGTTCAGTGGTAACCAATTATGTAGAGAGTACAGTTTAAGGTTCCAACCCTTACTTTTAATGCACTTAATGGCATGAAACCTGACTATCTTAAGAATTTGCTGTCTGTTAGAATTTGTAGCCATTGTACTCAGTCCGTAAGTCACTGTGATCTCTTTGACACCAGGGTCTACTCTAAATTTATGTGCTTTTTCTTTTACAGCTCCCAGGCTTTGACATAGTTTGCCTGTTGATATCTTCTCTAGTAACACCCTTTAAACTTTTAAGAACTTAAAAACTCATTTGAATATAGTACATTTAATTCTGCTTTGTTCGTTTATTGAGGTCTTTTCTTATTTAATTTTGTTACTTTTGGTTTTTATCTTTTGTCATTTTCATGAATTGCTTTGACTTTCTATAGTGCCTTTAATTACTTCCCTGTGTAGTTGGCACTTTATAAATTTGTTCATAATAATAAAAATAATTGTAAGATGTCTTTACTGTTGGATCTAAGGCAACAGAAAAATGTTTAAAAATTGTCTACCAGTTCAAGACAAAAAATCCTTACGTATATCACAGTCATCTCCACTAAATCCTAGTGGACATACACAAAACGTCACCATTTCAACACTGACACATGTTCCCAGATTGCAGTTTCTTGCCCTGCATGGGTCCTCTGCAAGTAAAGGATCAATAATAAATTTTTGGATAAGATAAAGCAGAAAAGAAGTACATAGTGCTCCTTAATTGAGTGGAATGTCCTTGGTATTACAAATCAAGCAAGTCTATGAAGATAAAATAATTGATAATATTACAAAATCTGTTACGCACTGTGTTAAAACATTCAAGCTGCAGCTACTTTAGCCAACCTACAGCAGCTGCAGTCATGTTTTGCTACTATACACATTACAAAGCAGCATTACCAAATGCTGATCTTATACCAGGTTTACCATCCTAATATTATAACATGTGAACTGAATTACTGTTACAACTTGAGAATCTTTATGTCACTGTTGCCTTTTTCACACTTACAGGGCTCCCAACAGAGAGACAAAAAAATATAGAAATTTTTGGACAAATATAAAGGATGTTGTCTCCGGAAAAATAGGAATATAATGGGAAAAAAATTTACTGTTTTATATGAAATATAGGTGAAATGGGGTAGGTGGTATCACCATCTGATGTTACCTGGTCAGTGAACTGTCATAATTTTTAAGGGAAAATCCCAGATCATTATATTTGAACCTGAGCGAAGAGCTTAACAATCCACTCTTTTGGTGGGAGGTGTGTTGTTTTCAAAATGACAGTTAGGGGGTTTCAGAACCACCTATAGCTCCTGAAGAAAACCCCTATATGAAACATTTTGACTGAAGTAGGCCAACACTGACATTTTAGATGAAATATATAGGAAATGTGGGAGGCTTTCCCTTTTTATAGGAAAATATACGCTTATTTTTAAAATATAAGGATAGGAAATATAGGATCGTTGGAAGCCCTGCAATTAGCATCTCTGCTGTCAATATACAATTCACTAATCTGCACACACCACTGGCCAATCAAAGTGGCTCACTAAACATTGGATAAGTTTGAATTTACTATCAGCATTCAATAAAAGTTATTTACTGTCTCTTTGTTTTAATTCTATTTTCACCAATTACTACCTATGTGTGTAATGTTTCTCTCCAATTATGTAACCCTTTGTGTTCTTTCTTTTGTGTTATCTTCAATGATATGGTCACCATGGTAACCCAGTATGAGTAATTTACCATCAAAGCACTTAGCATGCATTGTAATTAAAATATGCCAATGGCTTGTAACTATAACCATGGATGAACATGATAAAGAGAGGTAAATAAAAAAGATCTGTTATATAGTATACATACCCACGCATACGGTACCATCGCCAATGAATCCTGCATCACAGGCGCATTGCTCCGTATCCACAGGTTCACAATGGGCATTCTCTATACAAGTGAAATCCACACAGTCAGGTATGCCATTTTCTGTACATGTGCATTGCATGGTGCAACTTCCTGTCAGGTAAGATTCTCCAAGCTAAGGAACAAACAAATCAACAGTTTGCAGCAAATTTCTACAAAATCAGAAGGACTAAAAGGGAACCATTTTCTTATAATTGGTAAGAATATTCCAGTATTACTTTTCTCATTTAATAATTACCACAGCATGAGACAGCTTATTAGATCTGAGATATAAACCAATCATACATCTGAAAGTTGCATGCAATTGTTAAATATACTTGATGGTCGCACAGTTAATTGCCACCATTGTAAAGATGTACAGACATGACATTTTAAATGCCACCATGAATTTGGCCATCTGCAAGCCCACCTTTCAGGGCTGGGAGGCCATTTACTATTGTTTAATTAAGGAATAAATCGCATTTGGCGAACTATTATTGGTGAATAAACCGTCAAGACTACAAACCTGACAAAATAACGGACGAGGCGAAGCCGAGTCCGTTATTTTGCCAAATGAAGTTTATTCCTGTTCTACCACCGAAAATGTGTGAAAAACTTCATTTTTATCAGTCTTTACGTTTACTGACCGTGTGCTGCAGAATAACAGATCAGTGTTTAGCCAATCAGAAAGCAGGATTCTCAATAACGGATGGCTAGAGGTTGTAGAATTAAGATTAAATGGCCAGTAGGTACCCAAACAAATAGACAAATGTAAGCCCTTCTCACAAATCTCAGTAGTGTATTTGCCAGAAAAAGGGTGTGCTGGTTAAACAGAACACTATGTCAATGTTATGAGTTCCTGTTAGTTTTTTGAAGTCAAGTGTGTTCCTTTAGCCCCAATCTGCCCATACAAATTCTTAATCTAACAATGGGTCCATCTTTCATACACTGCGGAGCATATCTTTGGGTATAAATCTTAGGTTGCCTCAATGTTTATCATTTCTATGGAGACTATTTCCATGTACACTGCACTCTGGTTAGCTGTTTTGCTGCTTCTACAGTTTTTCAGGTTAACATTTCATTTTCTTGGTGTTTTCAATGAATCAGCTATTGCATCCTTCTGTCACAGCAAAATGAATGGAACCTGTTGTTGCCAACTTAAAGTATTGTAGACTTGCTGAATGTCACATCAAACCATACAAAACCTTTCCCCACAATGCCATTATGATAAATTGATCTCCTTGAAATTGCCGGTTCTTTCTCTTCCAATCTCCATTACAGAAAAAGTATATAGAAAGATTTATGGCTGTTTTCAAAACCAGTTTTGATTTGAAAACCGGTTTTGATTTGAAAACCGGTTTTGGTTTGATTCAGTTTCGAAATTTTCGCACAACTGAAAAATCAGTTGTTGAAAAAAAACAGGTCTAAAACTGATCAAGGTTTGATTTTCAATTCAAAATTTTATTTTGCCATGCATTTCACACTATTTTTGCCACAAAGTCTGCTACCCTTTTACAACAAATGAATGGAAATTTGTCGATCATAACTTTTATAAATCTTCCAAAAATTCCCTAAACGAGGCTAGATCTCGTATATGATATGTTCGCAAGGTACTTTTTTGAAGACAGGTTTTGATTTAAAAACCAGTTTTAGTGGCTGCGGAAATCGGTTCCTGACTTTGGACTAACTGTCACAGGCTTACAAAGAATACTAAAAAATGTTCAAGTTGGAACAAGCAACAAGTACACAAGTAAGTTCTGAAAGGCACACGACTCTAAAGACAACAAAAATTAGCTTACTTGGTAATAGTTGCCATTTGAATCATAACAGCCACACTGTGTGGGTGCTATGCACTGTCCATTCTGGAATACATCCCCGAGGAAGTCACACTGGCATCCAGGGACGCATGGATAATTACATTCATAGGTGTTCAAGTTGTGGATACTACCACAAGATGGTCTACAAGCAGCCACACAGTTGGAATAGGATGATAAAGGAGGGCAACTAACAGCTACAAGAGAAAAAACAAATGATTCAAAGGTTAAGAAGTATATACTCATTTCCTGCCGTTTTAAGCAAAATAAAATTTAACTACTTTTCATGACTTCTTCATAATCAGCATATGGAAAAGTTATACTCTGCGACTTGTAGTAGTTTTGGGAAATAATTTTGCTGGGCACGAAAAATATGAAAACAAACTTTGGTGGTAATATCTATGTCTAGGTTTGAGCCGTATGTAACTCTACTGGATCTTAGCTCATGATTCGATATGTACAATAATCCAAAGTTGCAATAGTTTTCCATTTGAAATTTCACTGGCCAATAATCTCCACAGCAGATGTCTTATAGACATCTCTTTCTAATTTAAATATTCTGCCACCATCAGAGGAAGACAATATGGTCAACTTTTACTGTACTCATAAGCCTTATTTAAAGTTACTATTTCTGGACTGTTGACTGGTTGCCATATACATAGTTTACTCCTTCAGAAAAAACTGTGCCATTGTTCTATCACCTTTTGCCATTTACCCAGTAAGTCAAAACAACTTCATTGAGTGAACTGAATTCAATGAATACCACTCACTAAATTCATAACTGCTTTGTTGCATGAAATGCAACATTAGTCAATTTTTTTGCCAAATATTTATGATTTGTAATGGTTGGTGGCTGTACATATAAAATTTCATAGCACAAAGTCAGTATGCAAGGTGACAAGAAATTCCTGCAAAAGAATGAAGCTGTTTGTACTATGTAGCCAATATAGCTAAAGGAGCAACTACAAGTCTGCTGTGTGAGCAGCAAGGCCAAGAGCCATAAAAATGCCACTCAAGCCAAGGGCCATAAAATGGACACTCAAGCCAGTAACTCTATTAATATAGACACTATTATTCCAAAACCATTACACAAGAATAAAATGCTACCCAATGAATCTCAGTTTAATGGTTCATTTGAGAGGTTAAATTCCATTTTGAGGGGTAAAAACTATTTGCTGATAACTTTTAAAGCTCCATGTATCTTTTAAAATTTTGTACAGGGCTATTTCTTAGTAACAATTTAACAGCCTTTTGATTTGGACACTACTACTAAAATGAATTCTTATTTTAAGTGCATGTCAAGAAATCTGCCATGACCCAGGTGGCTGAGGGCCTTGGCAGGTATTTGCACTTGATTACCTAACTAAATGGATTACATACTCTCACAACTCAGTCAGGCAGTAGAGTTGCCATTCTGTTCACCTATTACGTAACTAATCATACAGTTGCCTTAGTTTGGATGGATTGTTCATAAAAGAAGGAGATTTATCCCCCTTTCCAGAAGAAGGTGAGATTTGCCCCTGTTTCATTTCCACAAAAATATATTTAATTGTCATTATCTTGGTTTCTTACTAGGAAGAGTACACTTTTGCAGCAATGTTTGAACTTTCATTTAAGCAAATGGCCTTTAAAACCCTTCAAATTGCACCTCACAGGGGCCTTTAAGCAAGCTTTGGTCCCCCTTGTATCCACTTGAACCCACCTTTAACTTTGGCCTAGGACAGCATCGATTTGGAATCAGAGTTTCTGGCAGAACCCCTGTGAGGCTTGAGAAAATTTCTACACATGGACAATCTGATACCCTGAATACAAGCCCCCACCATACCAACACCAAAATCAAGACCAGTAGTATGAAAAGTGACATAATATTATGCTTGTGTACCACTTGCATAAAACATGTAATTATTATGATGGGAATCTCTCAATTTCCCCAGAGCCGAAGTATATACAGAGGACAGGGCCCAGAATTGACTCTCGAGGCACCCAGTGGTGCAGGAAAAATCTACAGGAGATCATCTGAGAGATGCAGACGATCTGTGATCAATGCTCTAAGTATGATTTAAACCAATCGAGAGGGACTCCAAAGATGTTCAAAAAATATCTAACTTGTTCAATAATAACTAATGGCCGACCATTTCAAACACTCTTAATGGACCAAGTAGGCATTTCCTGTTGTCAAGGGCAGAGAGAATATCACTCTTTTAGCAGGGCAGACTGGATTAACACCTGGACAAAAACAGACTGAAGTGGGTCTAAAAAGTTCAAGCATTCAGTAGGAGATAAAGTTGAATTAGAACAGCTCTTTCAATGACTTTTGATACGAAAGATATATTTGATACTGGTCTATAATAATTTTAAATAATTTTCAATCATACTTTCTTCTTAGTAATTGGTTTAGCAACTGCACATTTCCACAAAGTTGGAAAGACTGCTACAATAACAATAGCAGTAAAAATGATAACACCATACATGAAATATCTTAAAACACTTACCACATTGGAAAGGATAATCTAGTCTCCAGTCAATTGGCGGTCCAACCACCGCAACACGACAACGGAGAGCCAGAGCTTCAAGGATGCTACAGGTTTTATCCCCTTGTCCTGTTAAACAAAAATCTCGTCTACACTCTTCACTGGCCTGACTCCTGAGTTCAAGAGGGCAGACGTTAAATGGACCTACAAGGACAAAAAATCAAACAAGAAGTTATGTATAACATTCATCAATGATGTGAGAGAAAAATTAATGTATAATGGATGAATTGGATACTGTCATGCACCAATGATATTGGGCTTTATACATTTACTATGCACAAACAAGATTTGACATACATGAGACCATTATCATTCCTTCAGTTTGTCAGCAAATAAGGGCATGCATCCATCAAAAAATAGTTCTTCATGGTCACTGAATTTTGAGAAATCGCTACACCTATCAATGCCATTAAGTGTGTCCATTTTTCTGCTTTTTATCCCCTTATACATCACAGTGTATATTATTAAAATTTTATTTTGAGAAGTGTGACATAGCATCCCTTTTCCACATAACACTTTTTTTTTTCCTTTTCTGTTATCAGTCATAGCTGCCACAATTTTTAGGGTAAAACTAAGGTTCTCAAGTAAAGTAACTGACCAAATGTTTCATTACTCCAATTAGCCACTCACATAAGCAGCAGCTATTAGATCACAATAAACAGCAAATTCTGTTCTGAATGAAGTTTTGGCAAAATTTGTCAAATCACTCATGGTCATTTAGGTTAGATCACCTTGCTGCTTACTGTGAGATAAACTGCCAGAAAATGTCAATTCTGATACGTTTTGAGGACACTTTACACATGCATGAATGATCACATAATTGGAAGGGATAACAAGTTTTGACCCTTTTCTAGCATAGGAAGACTCTGTCTTATGACAACTTCCTTCATTTTATTACAAAATTCTATGACATCCTAAGGCCTGGAAAGTTCAAAATAAAATTTGACAGGCCTTTCTGGGCTATATAAGAAGAGGAGGCAGAACTCTATTCATACTGGTTAATATTTAATGTGTAATTTGTTACTCACTGAACGGATCCAGGATTATTGCACAATACTGATCTACTAATGCAGAATTTGTCGGGTTTAAAGTGCAAGGATCAGCAGGTGCAGGACTGGCTGGAGGGCAATTAGCCAAGCGGAAGCTGTCACCAAAATCCTCTGCAGTGAGAACCTGTAACATGTAAGGTGATTAACAATTGTTACGACAAAGTTAGCCTCCCCAATACAGTTCCACTTGGAGCTGGTTTCTTACATTGGGATGCCTTAAAGGGAAATATTGCGTTTAAAATGCACCAACATGGCATACAAAGAAAATACCTCTAACCATTATGTAACCATTATGTCTCAC
>WURT03660821.1:0-18178 GCA_009936505.3 Holothuria glaberrima
ATCTAACAAGATCGAAACAGTTTTGTCTGCAGATTGAGTTATTTACGCTCCTTAACATGGTAGTGCTACGGTAAGACCTTTTGTTGAGCACTCTCTAATGTCAAGATGGCACACTGCTTGTGTAGTCTTGGCATTTTCGCTGAGACGTAAAACTGTTTGCTGTATGCATAGCACGCTTTTTAGAGCTTGTGCACTTTGGTATTCATAGGCAGTGTACTGTGAATTAGGGCTGGACTGACGCAAGTAATGTGTATTCAGTGTATTCCACTGAAAATATTAACAATAACAGAGATGAGAACAGTCTCATAGTTGACAAATAAGATCCGAAAAGATCCGAAAAGATGATTTTATTGAAATTTTCTATCCCTGGGGACCTTCTTCAGCAATGACTAGACTGCAAGTATGAATCTGCAAATCGCTAAGGTATACGTTTCCAGTGCCACGGTCACCTCTTAAAATATTTGATACTCCATCAATATGCTTTAAATAATCGATGAAAATCTTCGCATTCACTCTTAGATTATTTTTATAGTTACCAACATGCATAAAGCCACAGGACTTTGCTAGAAAAGCCATCTATTTCTGCATGCACAGCAAATCTATTGTTTTAACTTTTCATATCCATCTACGAAAATAAGGTAATTTGGTTTTGCACACCTCCTTGGAATTATTCGGGGACTTCTCCTTAGAGCTACTGCACGTTCGCGGCTTGCCATAGGGGCACAGGAGAAGTGCCCCCAATGGTTTTGCAAAGCATGGACGTCAACCTAAAAAATAATGATAACATTTTATCTGGTTAAAAAACAAGGTAGTCATCATACTCCTATGGAGCGGACCAATTATATTGCCGAAGGGGGGGGGGGGTTCGAGACTCCTTGCATACCGATCCGGCTTTGTGCCCCCCCCCCGACAAAATTTCTTAGAACCGCTATTGCTACTCACACTGGATTCTACACATTTAACAGGAGATGAGCTGCTTCTCGGGTTACCGATAAGTTGTAAGTTGTGCGAAGTTGATGCCACATGGCCTTGATACCTACGTCTTGTCCGCGACTTATGACTGCTATTATGACGTCCTCGTAATTCAGAGGAAGGGCTCGTCTCCTGCTTCTTTGAATTCCGAGAATCTTGTCGCAAGCCAGTGGTGATACCATGACGTAAGCTATAAAATTCATTTTTGTGGTGTCATTGAACGCGTCAAGCAAGTAGTGTAAAACTAAGTTGTGGTGAATGGATTTTTAATTGTGCATGATTGTAGAGAGGATGTGGAGCAAATACTGTAGGTAAAAATATCACCAGAACCAAAAAGACCTGTGAAATTCAAGATTTTTTTACAAACAGCTAAGTTAACATTTTCTACGCTGAAACATTTCAGTAGACTTTAGTGATTATTTCACCAATTTTCTTTTCTATTTCTAAACAATAATATGGAAATATTAAAGATAAACCAAGCGGTTGTTCTGTTTAAAGTCAGAACCAAATAAGTAACAAAAATGTTGTCATATACTGTCACGTGGGGTTTTAACTTCAGGCTGTGTGATGGTGGCGTGATACTAATTATGCCTGTGCTGATATCAGTTTGTAAGCTCACATTTCAATAAACTGAGTTAGAAAAAAGAGTAGTGTCCGTAGTTGATATCATAAATTTTGAGAAAAGTTATGATTCGTATTGGTGGCACTGCCAGGAATGCATCCGACATGACGAAGGGCCAACCGCCTGCACTGATCTAGTTACGCCACATGGGGTCTCAAGGATGTATTAACCACACCTAAACATGGACTGCGAGCAAAATGGTGGTTAACCCCTTATCAGCCTTAGCTCCGTATGATTGTCGTATATTTTAAGTTTGTAGCACATGACAGCATGATACCGCAGAGACAAGCTTGGTCCCTTTTGGAATGTCTGTTCAAAGGGTGTGAGGCAATTGCTGGTGCTTCATGAACGTAGCGGGGTTTTTCTACGGAATAGATTTTTCATTCTAACGAAACTAAGGTAGAATTTGAAACTTTCTTGTAAACTGATAATTGTGTGAACGCACAAATGTGAAGGTTCAAATGGACAATGGAGTTAACACCAACATGTGAAGTGTTTAAATGAACAGATTGTTCCTTTCCTTAGTATGAGAACCCTTGTGTCTGAGAAGTGTATCCCAAAACCAAAGAGTTTTGAGAAACTATGGAGTTCGTTGTAGCTCCAGGAAGGAACAAAGCGAAATGTTTTAAACTATTGAAAACTGGATCAATATTTGGTTTGCTTATCCAGCAAGACAAACATCTCTAAGTTACAGGTTAATGTTGTGTTTATATTGTATAAACATGACACAAAATGAAAAGAATTTTCAACGCCATTCTTCAACCTTTCTTCAACAATTTTTACTCATCACAAGGATTATGAATGTTTCATCGTATCGTTTTAAAATGCAAAAGTTTGTGTTTAAAAAAATTAATGATATGATAACAAACAGCGATTTTTGTGTGAGAAGCTTATTTCCTGAGATAAAGTAACTCTGCTACCTCAATAATCTGGTTTTGAAGGCATAAATATTTTCGGTACCAAAAACGCAATGTTTTCCTGCACGTCCATTTTTGTGCCTGGTATGTGAATGTGTTAATGCACTGATACGCTATGTTGTAGTGTTGATCATGTTTACGGGTGCGACGCTTTGCTACAGAAAATGCGACTCTCCAACTTAAAGATACCTTAAAATCAAGATACCATTACTTCCAGTACAGCTTGCAATACGAGTTTCTAAGTAGTGTAATTTGATTTGAAAATTTTAATGGTTAAAGGCTAAATTTCTTTTCTAAATAAAGGATGAAAACATCATTCCAACTTTAACCCAAAATGAAAGTTTTCGAACAAAAATTTTATTCCATAAGATCTAAATGTTACACCAGGTTGCATCTATAAGCTCACCATATTACTCAAATCCCTTCTTATAAGCCACCAGCTACGAAACTAGTCGTCGCACCCCCTCAACTCTAGCTTACGTGTTGAAGTTAGGTCTCGTCTCGTAAATGACTAGCAGCAATGTACGAGTGTTTACATGCACAATGCAAGTATAGGCGTATCTTTTCTCTTATCATTTAATCTGCACAGATACTAACGCCCGTGTCTACTTGACATGTTTAACTACATAATGATATGTCCAAGTAATCTTACCACACGTAATCTCAGAAATGTGTCTTTTTTCGGTAAGCCTACTAGATGAAGAATACAAATTACTATCCAACTCTCATTAATTTGTTTTTTTTTTTCATTCTCTTAGTAGACATAGCGGTTTGATTCGAAATATAAGGACCTATCAGTCTATGTCATGTTTTGAACGTTATCATTTATACAGTTTTAGCCATCAATCTAGCAATTTGCAAGTAATTGTGTGATAATAAGATATAACAAGTAATCAATTCAACATTGTGCCAAGGCTTTTACTCCTTTGTGGAGTATTTAAAAAGTCGGCAATTCAACATTTTGCAGATGATTTTGCATCTAAGGATATTGTAAGGCATCAATTAAATATCTATCAAAATTTATTTTGCTTCTTAGCAGAGTTTGAAAAGTAAAGAATTCACCATTGTGTAAATAATTGTTAAGGGCACCGCCCGATAATAAATCTTCGAGCTATTTTGTTTTATTGACAAGATAGTAACAACTGTGCAACTCGTCAATTTGCAGAAAGTTGAGGCAGTGACGAGATCCAGTAATACGTCAATTTTATGAATTTTTTCACGTCGTCATCTCGTCAACTATTCAGTTTTCGGATTGTTATTGTTTCTACGGCAACTCATCAATGCAAAGTCCCTTCTACGCTACAGTATTTTTCTGCAGAAATGTTGAAATATCTCGTTGTGGAAAGTGTATAAATTATCAATTTTTGCAAAATGGTGAGATAATGTGTGAAAAAATCATCTTTTTGTTGAATTTCTAAGGATTTATGTAACGTTTTTAAATCTTAACGTTTTGATGAGATGATGGATCTCGTCAAAGCAACAGTTTACCGGTATGAAAATTAACCAGTTGCACAGTTGCCGCTATCCCGTCAAAATGTGTTACTTCTGATAGGGGCACAATTTATAATTTTTCTGGAACATGTTGAACTGTTAAGATGTAACTTCATAATTCGCCATTTTCCGAAAAATGTTGAAATAGTTATCCCTGGCCGGTAAATGAGAAGTTAATCATTTTTCTGCAAAATGTGCAGATAACATTTTGAAAACATCATTTTTTCGCCGGCAAGAGCTATGTTGGTTATGTTAACATTTGAACGGCACCTGAACGTTTCCGTAAGCTTAAGAAAATTAAAATTAAATTTCACATCTATTTTTTTACTGAAGTTTGCACTTCCAAGGTGACGATGAGATATATATTTGGTCAGCTCCATGATCTGTTTAAAATATACTTTTTAGAGGCACTTCTTAAGGTTATAATAGGACTTAATATCTTAGTTCGTGTTTTTATAACATAGTCCATTGTTTTATACAGATAGTTGAAAGTAATCATATTTTTAAGATAATGTGAGACGTATTTTTATCCTTTTCTAATATTTCAGGCTTCGACACTTTTATTCTCTATGATGTGTTCTCATACTTACAAATTATATTTGTGTTGTTTATTATGTGCACACTAAGTGAAGGTCGTGGTCAAGTTCAGGATCGCCTGTATCTTATTGCTGTTTGTGCTTGGCTCCATGCCAGCTTTAGACTGGTGTAATAGTACACTTGCTATTGTTATTGAGATAGAACGCATAGAAATACGCACATGCCAGTGTGCTAAGTACTGCGCAAACTCATGTCTGATCTAGCCATTCCTAGCCTCGTTGAATAGAACCTTAATTCTTTCAACTCATGAAATTATTCATACTACCACACCCATAAACGTTCATTATTTGTATATTATGCATATGACGTTAGCTTTAAGACCAGTCAGAACCCGTAAAACTTTGTGTAAGGCCCCAACGCTATCCTATTGACTGAAAATTGGCCTTTCAATAACTGCCAAAGGATTTCCATGACATAGGCATTTGTGATGAGATATAGATGACATTTGAATTTAAGTTTGCGTTACTATTTTACATGTCAAAAGGGATCAACGCCAAGGGTTATTTGTCAGTCTGTGTATAGTATAAGGGCCACTTTTTCACTGCAGTTTTACAGAAGGCTATTATCTGAAAAGGCAGCAAAGCAGGGTGATTAGTGAAAGTGATTCTTTTGTCACAAAATGACGGGTATGGTGTTTTTGTCTGACAGTAACAGGGCTGATCTAGGGTCCAAGTTCATGAGGGATGGAATGAATCACGAACAGAGCACATCCTTGCATTGTTTTAATTCACATGTATGGCATATAGATTACATAGTTTAGAAAGCATTGACAAAGGACGAATGTAGTAAGGAACATCTAAATGATGTAAGAGTAAAAGGTGCCTTCTGAGGGGACAAACTACACAGCTATATGTCAAGGTCGAGAATTTCATTTCATATCGCATAGCCTCCTTAATGCTCTGTAGCGTCACTACGTTGTCAGTCAAAGAGAAAGATGAAAGATGCCTGGAGATGGGATCTCGAAAAATGACAGAAGAGGGTACTTTGTCTTCTGTAAAGATCCCCATTTATTCTAGTTGATTGGGAAATGGTGCAGCCTGTGAGGCGTATTACATTATTAGTTTTCTGTTTTGATGTAGCCTGCTAAACTGATGTACATATATATGTATATATATATATATATTACACGGTAATGAAAGACTTGAACAACAATTACTGTGCAACAATACAACTTTAGTTCAAAGCGGCGCACAAACTGCGCGAAGACAATACGTAAATACTGAACACTGCGCACCAATTCCGCGGCAACAGTGGCATAGCTCGGGTACTTGGAGGTACAGTCCTTTCACGAAATCTTAGAGCCCCCCCCCTCCCCACCACCCCACTGGTGATGGGAGATATGTTAAAAATCGGCTCGAGCCATCACAGGAACACACATCTCCCACTTGGAGTTTTAGCACCCCTCCAGGCCCCACTTGGAAAACTCTGGCTATCCCGCTGGCCAGCAATATGATTCTGTCTGCCTGTCTGCGGAAACACCTACTTGCGCAGTGATAAATAGAACTAGGGGACGTATCGAACCAACTGTGTAAACATAAGTAATTAACTTTCGAGCACTCTGCACCTAATTACGTAGTGTTTAATACCTCTTGCGGACACAGCACACGAACTGAGTACCTTTGCTGCGGAAGCTTTACACATGCGTCGCTGTAGGTACCTCGGCGGATTAGCTACTTAAATATAACTAAATAATCGACTTGGTTCCTTTCCTATTTACGCAGTGCATGATAAACACCTCCTGCAAAATACAGTACACTAGGTCTAACGACAAATTTGAACACACTGTGCAAAGAATTATTTACATTTGCAAAATTTGGCTTTATTTGGAAAAATGTGCAATCAAATCTACTGGGACGATTGTTCTTTGTTTATTTTTTAAAAGCGTACCGAAAAAATACAACAAATCAAAGACAATATGGACCTTTTTAACGAAATTTTGAATATAGGTTCCGTATTTCACGGCATATCCGCGACTCCAATGTGTGTTTAAATTTAACAAAAATTTTAAATTATTCAATGTCCATACTTGACGTTTGGGGATAAGTAAAGTTTTTGATTGAAAAGGTAGAATTAACAAAACTTACTAGGTGTAGAATACGCGTTGCATGTCGTGCTTCACTTTGAATTACACCATACCAAAAAATATCCTACTAGATTTGACAACACACTGGTGGACTCAAGATATACCATGCAAGTAAATGAACTACTGTTTGTACATTGTGCGGAGCTACTGTCACGCACTGCACTACCATGCAACTAAGTTAAGCAGGAATTTAAAGGTGAAGTGGTAACATTTTTTTAGTCTTCAATGAAGTTAAAAATGTAATTTGAGGCAGACGCCTGATTTCTTATAACACATTGAAAAACTTGCAACTTTACTCCTACCCTGGCAAAAAGGCTTGTGACTTGATTTGTGCTGGAACCAAATGAATTGTGACTTGACTTGTGTAAATTTGTGACTTCACTCGACTGGCAATGAGTTTTGACTTGACTTGTGACTGAACATAATGAATTGTGACTTGACTTGGACTTCTAAAAATGACTTGAAAATTGACTTGGATTTGCAAATATATTGACTTGCTTTCATCTCTAGTGAAAAAATTTGCGGTTCACAGACAGGTTTTTTTTTCAGCAGAGTGAGAGAACCGAGAGCATAAGCTTAAAAAGGGGAACGGCGGTCTAGGTTCAGTAACGCCCTGAGCAAACTTTGTCATTTTTTCAAGGCGAAATTCACTTTTAAAAAAAAAAAAGATGTGAAAAAATCAATTTGCGAAAATCGATGCATTTACGACGGATCCCGTATCTCGTCAAAGAGGACATTTTCTCATTTTACCATCTTCTCAATTTAAATTACAGATATTTGTCATTTTGTCATGTCGGTAACTTGTCACTGTAATGTCCCTTCCTGGCTCCCGTAAAATGAGCATGGTATGAAGTGGGGCGGCCGTGACGTCGCACTTGTGTTGAAATTATATTTTGTACGCAGTTCTACTTTGTTTCGAAAATATAGATTTAGTGATGTGCATAAATTCCTGAGCAAACGCCTCCTTCAAGTTACAATGCAGCTTTCGACTAATTTAAAAGTTTGGGGTGTCACAAGGTCATGGTAAAAAAAAAGATAAAATGCATTTCTGTATACAGATTAAAGTTGTACCGCGGACTCATATGTGAAACATGCACACCTAGAACAATGATAGAGGTAGATACAGGGGAAGAGGTGTCCGGACTCCCCCCTTCTTTTAGCAGTGAAAAAATTACCAAGCAATCCACGAAATAACTTATAGCCAGCCAAAGTACCGTAGTGCAAGAATTTTAAACTATAGGCGACCTGCTACAAAATCGACACAGTTTTTGTTACTTTTGCATCCATGCCATCCACGATCTCCGAGTTATGTTGCACAATACGAAAAATCCTCGTTAGTTGAGTCTTTAGCCATAGTGAAGTCCATAAAATTCCTGGTCGGTCAATTACTTCTAAGCCACAGGGGCCGCGGAGCCAATTTTGAAGTGCGGGGGCTAACCATCGAAGCGGCCCAATATGTTCAGCATTTTGGGGCGGCCCAAAATACCCAAAGCAGAAAAAGTGTGGGGGCTAAAGCCCCCCTAGCGCCCCAACCCCGTCGACGCCGTCCCTGAGCCAAGATTTTTAATGGAAGATATACAAGGAAGTTTTAGTTAACTGCCATGAAGACTGGCAGTGGTACACAGTTTGTACACCCAAGCTGATGCAATTCAGTAGCCTACTGATGCTCTCATTGAACACAGTCTGTATTAATGTTGTCAATCTGTAATTACAGTGGAAATTGAATGTACTAAAGAACCCTGTATTGCCTATTATCTAACTATATCAAAGCTTGTACGTCAGGTTCAGTACACTTATCTCAACTATCTCGCAAGTTTTAAAATCGCGTGTTGGAATATCTGACATCCGTTCGGGAAAACCTGTTGGGGAAAAAGTTGACTTTGCAACTCATCGAGATTCCCATTTTTGAAACTACCCCCCCCCCCCAAGAAATAAATTTTGAAGGCGGAATTTTCTTCCACAATTCTGAAACCCAGTGGCAACTCCCCATGGTCCGTGGTAATCCAAACTTTATTCCACGCCTTTTTGGATCACATAGGACTGTACCTCGTTGCTGGTTCTGCTTCTTAATGGGATATTTTTATGTTCCTTTTTGTACAAGATTTTAGATTGCAATTGTCACTAAATTGCATAATTTCATGCGAGATTTTTCCTAAAGTCCCAAAAGTCCTAAATGTTGGGGCGGGATACCCCTCCCGAACCCTCCCCTCATGGCAGCTTCGCTGCTAAGTCGTGCATTTGGCACTCATCGGACCCCACTCCCCTTTATTAAAATCCTGCATCCTCTCCTGAGAGCGTGAGGTCCCTCACAACATATCCACAATTTTAGCTATGAATCGGTCATGCATGTGCTGATATTAATGTCAGCTTAAATTGTGTTGAGCCAGGGAGCTGCCCAAGTTACAGGTCCATGGTTGAGCATAAATAAGTCATTACATTCCCCTCGCTATGATACTAAAGAGTGAGCGTGGTGGCCTATTAATTAAGGTGTTGGACTTTTAATCCAAGGATTGCCGGTTCGATTCCCACCTGGGTCATTATGTTGTGTCCTTGCTTTATCTCGATTGCTTCTTTCCACCCAGGGGTTAAATGAACACATGTGAGATAACTTGTATGGTGATGCGCTGTATATAGCTGCTCCTATGAGAAGTCCTTCAGGGGACACAATGAAGTGGCATTACTGTTTAGTGTGCCGGGTTCGAACAGCGAGGGATGTGCACTATATAGTGTGGGTTTGACAAGTTACCACTGACCAAGGGTAATGATTGTGAAGCGCTTTGAGATATGTCCTACATTTAAGGCGCGATAAAAATCCAAATCATTATCACTATTAAAGAAATCAGCTTCTAAGAGCAGAGACCTTTATCATCTCAGTAGGAAACTTAATTATCGAAGCAGTATTTGCCGTCAACAGTCAGGTTGCTCCCGTAACATTTTTTTAAATAGGAAGCCTTTTTAAAGCAGAAATTTGATAGCGACTCCCTACTTAAAATTGTAACTATGGTTAAAGGTGTAATTACAATGTTCAAAGTGGACCTACAAACACGGGCGTTAGGGACATATACTTCGGGAATGGGGTGGGGTGAGCGGTTTTTGAACGACAAGTGACAAAAACCCTATTTACTTAAGAAAAAATGCTCGCTTTTACTTTCCAAACTCTGTCTTAGTTGATTATACCCAAAATCGGGGTGGGGGGGGGGACTGCATCCCCCATCCTTCGGCTCGTACGCCTACTGCTGGTTACAGGAAAGTTTGAAGTTAGGTAAGGGTAATTTGAATGTTGCGACTTTCTCCAACTTGAATATACACAGTGTCTCTTTCAAGATGGAGGATAGAATACAGCACACAAAATGCTGCCTGCAGGGCTCCAAACTGGTGGAGAGATATAGACCATGGTATATTACAGGGCGGTTCTAAGCAGAGACGTTAATAATGAAAGGGCAGCAGATTGAAATACAAGTGTTGAAATTTGTGAACATTATTACGACTTGTTGGTAGAGCTTGAGTTTTTCCAAAGTGTCCTCAAAGCTTACGATATAGTGGTTATGCAGTAATCAGATTTTCAGAGCTTTGATTGTCCAAATTTAGATCTCAGGTTACATGTCCATAGCACTATCAGGGACGTCTCTAGACTGGGTGCAAAGGTGTCTCACAGAACCCCTTAAAGTTTGGCAAAGTAAACCACTTTTCTAGCAAGTTACATCGAAAACCTCCGGCAATCTTCTCTATTAAATACAATTTTTAATAGAAGAATCAGACTTCGGACCAGTACACTCTAAAATAAAGTCTAATTAGAGGGGCACCGAACAGGATTCTGGTCAAAAATTTGAGTAGATTCGGATTCAGTATGAACCAATTCGGGTCATTTCTGAACCCAATCCAGTCAAATGATTGGTCAGATTCCTGTTGGGTGCCCAGATCCAGCTCAAATTTGAACAGAAATTTATTACAGTCAATGAAAACTGAAAGCGCGGGCTTTGTTGTCAATCACTCTTTCGTCTGATATGTGATTTTATTTGTTTCAATATTAAGCTTGCTACAGGGAAGTATTCATATCTTTTACTGAGTGCCTTGTATCCTTAGAGTTAATGCTCGTTCATGGTTTTGGTTTCATTATTAAAGCGAGCTCGATCATCCAATTGCCGAATGAAATTGTGGGATACACGCGATATAAACTAATTGAGCTCAGCACATAGAATACTACGTTCCTGGCTCTTTCTGTACGTCCGCAATTTTCGAGCAGAACATAGCCTACATTCCTTCATGACTGAGCCTGCATCTATTTGTGGCCAGCTATAACTGCACGAAATTCTTTATGACGGATAATTCTTATACCAAAGGAACCATTATGTGAAGTCCAAGACACGAGACCACAGGTAAGAACCCTCTTTATATTTGCGATGAATTAAAAAAGAATGATTAGTTGAATTTCGTAACTAAAATTTTGGATCACGTGTTGTAGTAGGTAAGGGTGTGTTTTATTTATCCCTATGGTTTTGAGGAATGTAGTCGAACTATTGAACTCGCTTATTTAGTCACTTGATGCTAAATTTACCAAAAGACTGAAGGTTCATACATGTCAGTATAAGTAAAACAAAAAAAAAAATAATTACTCGTCAAGAGAGTCCAAATCGTAGACAATTCAGTTGTACTCTCGTTCAAAATTTGAGTCTTTTACATCGTTAATAATTCTCCTTGAATGTTAAAATATTCACACCTGTTTTACTTAAACAGTAACTAGGTTTAATTGTTTAGTAAGCAGAATTGTATTCATTGGTCAATGAACTACAGCCGAAATACAGAAAGTAAATATAGCCACAAATATAAAAGAGAAAGCATTCCTTCACAAAGAATAAACTCTCTTTTATCACTTAGTTTAAGAAGAAAAATAACATTTTTTAAAGATGTTTCAGTATCGTTTCCGGTCATTTTACATAGCAACAGTGTGTTATTTTAAAATTCTCAATAATTTGGAATGTTTAATATTTAGCATTTTGCGTATTTGGGCGAAATAATGGTTTCGGCCCTGCTTTGGTTTGGGTCCCCCTTCCGGCCATTTGCGGCACTGACTGTCAGGGCATCAGTGCTAGCTAAAAAAGCCTTTACGCCTTATATGCCTTTGATTTAGGTGCTGAGTCAGCATGGACTCGCGTGTCACAACTTATCACGAAAGACAACATACAAACAAAATTTAGAATACAGTGGCCGTAAGGGTATCTCGCATCTCGACAAAATTTTGCTCATGATCGAGATACCGACTTACCAAAATCAACAAAACTTTGTCAAATTGTCGTGATATAGTGTATCTTGAAAGTCAGTAACTTAAACAATACTTGTTTTTGTTGTTGAGATACCGACTTACGTCGATTTTCGACATCTCGAAAAAAGTTGTCAACTTGCCAAGATGCCGTATAACATTGAAACTCGACATTTTTGTTGTTGTCAAAATACCGATTAATGATAACACGTCATCTGCAAAATTTTGTAAAATTGTCAAGATACCGTGCTACATCCAAACCGGACTTTTCTTATTGTGGCTTTGAATGTTGAAACGGGATGTATTTTGTCGTTGTCAAACAGCATGTTGAACATCACAACTGCTCCTTTCGTGGAGTAATCATTTAATATAGCTGTCATAGCCGTCCGAATGGAGCTGGGGCTTTGATATTGGTCGCAAACTTTCCTATTTTTTTTTTAGTTTTGTTTAACCGGCACGTCAAGTTTGTTGCACAGATATTAGCGTCAGCCAATATTTTAAGGGTTTATTCATTAAACATTTTCATCACTTGTTTGAAACATGAATAGATACAGGGAAGTGGGTTTGTGGGAAGGTATCCTTAACAGTCATTATTCTGAATTAAAAGCAAGGCGTTTTTCCAAGGATGTAGGAAGCGGGGCGGGTCTGGGGCGTCGGCCTCCAGCGAAATTTGTGGGGGGCGGAAGAATACTTCAGCTCCCTCGCTTTCCAATGACAAAAACTCCTTACATGTCTTTTCTGTAAGAAATTTCAAACATTTGCAGTAATTTACCTTAAAATTTGTCCAAAATGATACACCAAATTGCATCTAAGGTCCCTCAAAATTCCAAAAATTTTCCACGAAATGTCAAAATTTGTAGTTCGATAATTTACCTTAAAATTTGTCCAAATTGATGCACCAAATTGCCAAAAAAAAATCCACCCTCCCCTTAGGCCCCTCTTCCAGGACGGCGATCCGAAACAAGGTTCAGCCCCCAGTCACAAATAGCTTGATATGCCTGTGTTTTTCTGAATGAAAATAAAATAGAATTTCCATTATATAAGACCCTTGTTTTTGCATGTTGTGCATAAATTGATATTTTAAAGACAGTAGATCACAGTTTACTTTCCCCATTGTGAGTTCACCTTTCCAGTAATTATTAATTCAAAAAGGATAAATCTTGCTCTGGATTACTGGGAAATCCCCTTCCAACCTCCGCGATCATACCTCCCAACCCTCAAACCTGCTGCATCATAAAGAAATCAAATGACCAACTACAATTTTTATCTCAGTCTGTTCACTTGGTTTTCAGTGCTATTTGTAGATAGACAATTGCAGTAAAATGTCCATAGGAGTGTTGTTTTTACGCACGCTTCGCGCGCATTCATTTTTTATTCTTGTCTTCCTATCATATCTTCTTATTCAACAAAGTTAGTAAAATTAATTCATACAGAACTCCCTAGAAAGAAACTCTATGGCCGTCTACCCTCCCGGCCATAAATCCATCTGCATCTTGAAGAATGGACCGGTGGTTAATCCGAACATTGAGCTATTACCATAATAGCTCTATGGTCCGAATTACGCTATTTTGAAAAATATAACAGACTGCGATTTTATGGCACGTTTAGTGCGTATTCAATGCCATTTGTAGAGAATTAAATGCTATATATTCTGGTGCCCACAATTTTGTAAATGCTACAGAGTTTTCTGGGCTTAGCTTTGCCCATCCCCAAAAAGAGACATTACTGATATGATCCCTAGGGCGGGCTTATGAATCCCACATCAAAGACTATCGAGCTTATGCTCCAAATGTTTAACTGAGCCCCCACTCATTGATCTTAAGGGGTACCCCTGCCAACCTATAAGTCGGTCAGTCCGATGAACATAACTTTGCCATACATGGTGACGCCTTATCTGGAAGTATTGGTCAAATCAGTACATATTTTGCAAAGTATAACGAAAGAGATTATAACTAAAAGTTCTTTGAAATGCTAGATTTTCTGCCATTTCCAATTGTTTTGGTAATTTTGCTCAAATGCCCCTTTTTTGTGTCTGGGAAAATAGAATCGCCGTTGTGGAAGACAGATTATAAGACATATTTAGACCCCCAAAACGGATTACAAGTTCAAGAAACAAACACACAGGTAAGGACCTTCAATATTCTTCCATTTGATCTAAAAAGATCGAATTTGAACGTATCATCCTATGTGGCAAATTTCTGGGATATCTTTGCTTAACCCCACTCACAAATTTTGATGGAGGGTTCATCCCACTCACCGCTCTCCCACCTCCACTGATGTGTACATTATACCCAAGACTGTAATTGACAGTCCTAGTTTCAGATCTTTCAGGTATAACCTAGGTAAACTATATCTCAGTACTTATTGACGTTCCACCTTCCGGAGCCCTACTTTACCCTACTTTATTGTGCGAAAGCAGCAGGCCTGTAACTCGTAGCCATGAATTAAGGAATGATGGTGCTATGGGTAGGGGGGGGGGTAAGTTAAGTATTTTTTTAAGCTTTTGTTGTTTCTTTTCTTTTCTCTGCCGTCTCACTAAGGAGTTGAGCACTTCGTCAAGTCCGTGAGGGTTTTTTGTTCAACTTCCTTCACATCATAACTTAAGGATTTATTTAAATTGATGTAAATATTATATACATATATATATGTGTGTGTGTGTTTGTTTACATGTTTGATGTGAAAAATAAATAAATGTAATGAAATGAAATATCAGCCTACATGGCACTATCTATAAGCGGAGCGTCGTCGTCGGTTTGGGTGTAATTTACCAAGAAACTTTAAACAAATTTGTGTCTCATAATCAGTGGAGAAGATATTTCAAAATATACCCCGCAAAATTGTAAACCCTATAACATTTTTTTATCTCTACATTTACCTTTTAATTCTGGATGAGAACCGATACCACCTAGAATTTTCAGGGCAAAGTAAACACTGTGTATATTTTCATGGTCTTTGATGACCAAATTGCTTCAAACCTCATCAGTTTTGCAATGTGAATCTAAAAAGGTTTCCCACGACTTGGGAAGTGCTTTTCCTCCCAAACCCATTCCTAGGCGTTATACACGATATCTCAGCAACTTGATAATATTTACCGTGATGTCGAGCTTGAGTAAGTCGTATCTCAACAATGCAAATTTTTATCGAGATAGCAATCTAATTTTAACACGGTAACTTTTCATCTCGCATGTCCCCTTGTAGCCACCGTATCAGAACTAAAATAGTCAGAAACCTGTTCAAAATAGCAAGTGAAAGTTCAGTCAATTGACCATGCAAGCTCACTTCTCAAATAAGCATTTATTTTGTCACCTCGTGTTTTTAAATCATCAAGAAAATTATTTTCTAACAATGGTGAAGATAACAGCAATGGCAAGAAGGCCTATTTCCAAAAAATACTCAAATTCCTTTTAATTGGACACTTTGTAAGTACTTTTCCTCATTACTGTAAACTATTGCTAGTGTGGCTATTTGCATGATGATGTAAAACGATCGGGAGTATCCGTGATCACGGAGGCAGAGGCTCTCGGCCTTTGGCTAAGATCATGTTTAGTCTCAGTTCAGACCCATTATGTAGAGGTCTCAAAGTGAAGAAGCTTAAGTTGGTCAGTGAAGTTTGTTGTCCCTTCGGGGACGTAGCTTCTTTCGCTGGCAGAATTCCCTCGGGAGTAACGTTTAGTTTCCCCTAGGCTCTTTGCTAGAGACGAGTGGACTTCGGTAAACTAACAGTATGAAAGAACATTAGAACTGGAAAAAGTACTCCAAAGTTAGGAAGTTGATGGAACTTTGGGAATGTAGTCGTAAGTTAGCGGTCAGAAAGTCGTGAGGTTGTTCAAGTTAAGTTTGTTTCTCTCTTTTCGGGGACGTAGCTCCTTTCGGAGCTGGCCTCATTCGGGGAGTAGAGTCTGGTTTTGCCCTTTGGTTCATTGCCAAAGAATCGAGGGGACTTTGGAAAAGTAAGTGATAATTTTGCTCCATTACCATAGCCAACACACCCTTTCACGAATCTAGTGAAAAATGTTAATATTTCCTTAATGCGGTCACTTTACAACCTTGCTGTTATTTTCGTTGTCATCGTTTTGGTAATCGTCACCATCGTCACACCGTCATACTTTTGCAGCTCAACGTCATCGTCACCAGTGGCGTTCAAGGGGGGGGGTTTTCGGCCAGGGCCCCTCACGGATGCTAGTTTTCTTTTTTAGTTCCTGAAAATACGTTTTTTGTAACACAAATTTTACTTCAATAGGTAGCATATTTGGCTCCAGAGTACTTGTAAGGACATCTAATTTTTCAAACAATTTCAAATGAGAGGGAGTGTTTGTCTGTGGTCCCTTACCGATGCCGATGCCGATTTTATAGTTCCTAAAAATACGTTTATTTTGTAACACAAATTTTACTTTAAAAGGTGGCATATGTGGCATCAGATTGCATGTAAGAACACCTACTTTTTCAAAACTTTTCAAGGGGGAGGCATTGTCCCCCAGGGCCACCCTTAACTGATGCAATTTAGTTCCTGAAAATACGTAAATTTTGTAACACAAATTTTAGTTCAAATGGTAGCATATGATTCCATGTTAGGAAACATATTTTTCAACACTTTTCAAAGGGGAGGGAGTGTTCCTCCATGCCCCCCCCAAGGATGCCAATTTGTTTTAGTTCCTGGAAAAACGTAAATTTTGTAACACAAATTTTACTTCAAAAGGTAGCAAGGACATGTGGCACCAGATTGCATGAAAGATCTCGCAATTTTTCAAAAGGTTTCACCATCGTCGTCGCCGACGTAGTCATCGCAGCTGTGATGGCTTTAGGGGCAGTGGTAGTGTTGGTAGTGGTCGTCGTCATTGTCATCACTATCTTCATTTCATCACCATTATCCTCATTTTCAAACTAGAGGCCTAAATTTTCTCCCCCAATTTAGCCGTTTTCTAAAGTGGTTGGCCGGATCGACGTTTGATAATTACAGACTTTTGTCAAGTGTTATGTTAATTAACCACCCAATTCCTTTTACAACATACTTCGGTAAAATCCCTCTCTTGTAATTACGGTGCTGATAATTTTTTTCTCTCTTCGTCAAGTTTGTTTCACTTGCATTTTGAACGTAACTAGTACTGACAGGTTAGTTCCTAAAAAATCCTCACTTGATACTAATAAAGGGTGCATAAAAATGTTAAAATATTTTCATTAACTACTTTGGAGTTATGTAAGAAGATAAAATTCATTGTCTACTGTCGGGGGCGTCCCCAGAGATTTTACATTGGGGTGTAGTGCCGTATTTGCAGACTGGGGAGAAGCAAATGCCGGCTGGAAGTCTTGATAAGCGTTGAGGTTAGAAAGAACCTTTAGTCCAATCGGTAGCTGTCCAGCAGGGGTGGTGCCAGGATTTGCCCGACTGGGGGAAGCGACCCGAAGCCCCGCAGCTCCGATGCCGTCGAGGGTTAGTGAGGGGAGATTTGAAAAAAACCTGGGTAATATACCATGCCATTGCGGGACATATATTACATAAAATTTTGTATATACTAGGAGAAAATAGTTACGCGCTGATAAAATGTTTTTCAGTGAATCTAAACTGTGGAATTGCAAAGGGCGCGAAGCGAGCGAAAATTTTTGAGTAAACCTACACTAAAAAGAATCTGTAGTTATTTAAAGCTTATGTAGGTCAATTGTCCGGGCAGTTGAGCCTTATCGTGCACAATTTACATTGTACTTCCCTCCTCGAGTCACTATCCGTACCACACAACAGACTAAAGAAAACATTAACTATGGTTAAGCGAAATGAGATGAAATACCCGTCATATTCATAAATCGATATAATCTACTTATTAAGTTACTTGAAAAGATTGAGCTATAGTTAACGGAACTGAGGAAGGATGGGCAAAGCTTAACCAAAATGTTGGGTTTTTATCGCAGAAATAACCCTTTTGAAACCCAATATAAGTAAACCGATCAAGGGCGGCGACAGAATTTTCCGACAGGTGACCTGGTCATGCCAGCGACCCCAAGTTCCTACAGCGCCTATGTCGAAGGGGTGCTGCGAAGTGGATATGAAGGAGTGTTATTATCCTATGCCATTACAGGGCATATTTTGCATAAAACCCCTTAATACTTCCAAGAGCCGATTTGCGCACTGATAGTGTTGTTTTCAGGCTGAATCGTGAAATTGCGAAGCGCGCGAAAAGTTTAGGTAGGCTTACACAAAAAACGTATGTACTCATTAAGAACAAAAATAAAAATAAAAAATAAAAACT
>WURT03660832.1:0-18178 GCA_009936505.3 Holothuria glaberrima
TGGTGCCACATATGCTACCTTTTTAAAGTAAAATTTGTGTTAAAAAATTTACATATTTTTAGGAACTAAAAAAAAAAAAAAAAATCGGCATCAGTGAGGGGGTATTACCCAATGCCCCTCCCCCCCCCGTGTACGACAGTGCTGGTGATACTTCTTCCAATTCCAGGATTTCCCGATATTTCTCAAAATTACTCTTTCCAGAAAATTTCCCGAACAGCAACAAAATTTGTCGAATTTCTGGTGATTTCGGGAAGAGTGGAAACACTGGCTATACACCTGTGCAGCTTTTGAAACTACTCGGTCTCTCGGAGACGGTTTGTTGGTGCATGTTTTAAGCTATAATATAAACTGGTGGGGTGTAGGGATGAATGAAAACCTCAGTTTGGACATTTTTGGCCTGAGAATGACCATTTTCAGTCACTTTTTGCCAAGTTTCTCCTTATCAAGGAAAAAAAATGCTTGAAAATTTTTTGGGCGGCCAAGAACAGGGGGGTCCGGACCCCCTAGATCCCCCCTAAATCCGCACCTGAAAAGTCTGTGTGACAAGATTCTGTCTTTTTTTTTTATTGGACCTACTGATACTGTTAATATTTCGGGAGATTCCCCGTTTGGGAGAATCTACTTTTCTCCCGATTGAGAGAAAACGTGGCCATGGGCACCGTCATTTTGTGTAGTGTACCCACAATCGCACGCATTTTTTGTGTACTTTGTCATGAGCGAATAGGTTTTGGACCCTGCTAGCAAAAAACTTCGGTCTAAAGTAATGGAATTGAATATATTTGGAAGGTTTATTGTTACACATTTTGCTTAACTTCGTTTTTTGTTAAGTTGACAATCCTATACAATGCGTTGCATAAGTTTTTCCCCGTTCGAGGGGATTTTGGTTTTCCCCCAAAGGAGCGAATCTCCCGGACTGGTTTATACGGTGACACCAGTTATTCCTTGTGGTAGGATTTAACGGACTATCGCCCCGCTTATAGTATTCTACAACACAATTCCCCAATTATCATTTGGTGAAGGTGTCCTCTTTGCAACAAATATGTGACCATTGTTTATAATGATATGTGTAGAATAAATAATACCCACTCATAATAATGTAATTGTGGTTGCCATAATGTTTTACTCTTTTATCAAAACTGTTATAATTTTTGATATGTTGTATAAATATGAAATTTAGTTCCAGGACTTTTATAGTCCTCTTATCACTTTTTTGCCGTTAAGTTCATTTTTCTACGTGCTTAATTTTAGATGACTATCCTGAAATCCATACACACACGCTTTTACTATGGAGAGAAGTCATGATTTGAAGGCATTTCCTTCTCTAAATCTGGAAAAGAACAAGCACGTGCTGATCTAGTAGTATTTGATTAGTAAATGCCTACTGATGGACAATTATACCCAGGAAATGGTTCACACAGGCAACAGGGCCCTATCGATGGAACTAATTAAGACAATAAAGAATTGACATAGACTTCTTTTCATTAAGAAGAATAGTTTCTCTCTTATCGTCTTGTAACTATACAGGGTCATACAACAAGGTTTTTTCCGTGCAATTTGCAATTCAACATAATAACCTAGGATGCAAATAATCGCGCACCAGAAAAACTGTTACTTTGATTTAGTCGATATCTGGCATGAGCGTGATCCTTCCTTAGAAACATTTACATGATGTAAGTCCAGTATTATTAAAGGCATCTTTTGCCGTCTTCGTTATATCTTTATTTCAAAATATTTAAGGCGGAATTTTCGTTTAGATGGGTGTACTCCAGGTTTTCGATGTGATCATCCATTTTTTTACTAAAATTTAGTGTAGGCAACCTTAAAAGAGGCCAATATTTTGGAAGAATATTACCTCTCTATTAAGTGATGATAACTACTTAAATCTGATTTATTGTTATTTATCTAGGGAAACGGAGTACATACAAAAAGCTAACACTCCATCGAGATGGAATTATCGAAAGTGTATGCATCGTATGAAAATGTTCACTAAAAGTAAGAAATTAGCAGCAGATCGAGGACTATAGGAAAGACAGTCATAGTTCTGATGTTGTCTTCAATTGCTTACAACTCAATAGAACTTTAGGTGATGTCTTTATGAAGCTGAAGGTATGACTGAGGGATATAGACTGACAGAGGCAGTTGGGATTTTCCGGCTTCGAACTACAGCTGTTCGAATCTGCGTTCCTACCCCCATCAATAGGCCCTAGCTACATTTCTCACCTGAAACCCTACTATCAAGCATATAAAGTTACCCCTACCCACTAAAAGCCGCACTACGTATGCTGATAACCCTAAGTCCAACGTAGTTACCCTAGATCGGGGCGGTGGTAAGGGGTCGGGGACGCCAGGTAAGTCAGCTGGCATTGAATTTGAAATTTGTGGGGACTTACGCCCATTGGTGCAAGTTTTTTCTTATTTACCTTTTGATATTGGAAGTGTAAATTTCTAACTCATGAGATTTCAAAATAATGTCTATTTTCAAAGCCGTAACAAACGAGGAAGCAGTCGGAAAAAAATATTCTTGGTAAACCACGGGCCAATCGGTGATGACGCAACGCGCATATGTCCTTGTAAAGCACCCTCTCTCCATCTCTACACACTTCTAAGGTAGATGGGCCAACTGCATCATTCTAGGTAGAGCTCTACCAGGCCTGACAATATACAATATGACAATATACCGCGATGAACGGCGTGTATCAAATGCACTATATAGACAATTTAAGTTTTGATTCTAATGCCCATAAATTGAAAATACCCATAGGCTTCTTGTGATTTGTCTTCTCTGTTCCACAGGGCATTGCCCTGGGCCCCATCAGGGTGTTCAGTATTGAGCCCTTATAGCCAGGTATCTCATCTTCGACGTGGGGGAAGTCCCGCGTGAGACCCGATTAACAAATTCTTTGATACGGCCTTGTATACATGGGGGTATATATGTGGTCGGCCAGGGTTTTTCAGTGGAAAAGTTGGTCCGTCAGAAAACAATATAAAAAATCCCACTGAACTAGAAGGACATTTACAGCATGATAACGCCCGAAAAGAGTCCCAAAGCAATAGATAGTCCCGAAGGAACGTAAGACCGACGGAAGGAGGGACCGAAAACGTCTTTAGCAATTTCGGTCCTCTTCCTGCCATGAGCGCGATTCAGCCATCAACGTCACTTCGTCCTCCTTCGATCGAAAGTGGTCAATTTGTGGGAGAGCTTTTCGAAGAAGTGCTTGGCAAGTCAGGAACTAGTGGAGCAGATCTTTATTAAGCAGTGCTTGTTGATGGGGGAAAGGCAACAGTGAAGTATGCAGCAAGGAACGCACAAATCTGATTGCCTTTCATTCCCTCTTCTTACCATAATTAGCAGTCCCAAACGTTCAAGTTCAAGTTGCTGAAGAATCTCTTCAAACAATGTATTCACTCATATTTGGATGAGAAGTGACAGGGTCGGGTACAGAATTTCACAAAAGGGATTGCTTAACCCATAAGGGCACAGTTCGTACCTACTACAGTCAAATGTGCAAAACCTCGATGTGGAAGGGGGGGGGGGGAGGTAAAGCGCCCCAATAAGGACAGCCAATATTTTTTCTTGGCATCTGGCCATCAAAAGTAAGCGTACATATTGTGCAGCAACTTTGGGACCGTCTCAAAACACGAAAGTGGTGCCGAAAGGGATGGGGTGAGGGAAGGGGATCTTGGAAAGAGAAACTCCCCCTGGATCCGCGTTCGACTTATAGCACTGGGTTAAAGAGCATGGATGTTGCTTAGAATTGATGAGAACGTACTTGTGCTTTTGATCGCAGGTAGTGTCGGAGTCATAAAAACTCCGTTGCCGTAGGTGGAACTGTCGATGAACTTGTACAGCGTAGACGTTACGTAAGGACGTCTTCTGTTACCAGGTTGTGTAGGATGAACCTAGCTCCGGAGAGGAGGACGTAATGCCAACTGAGTACGCGTACTAGGCGCGCACGGAACCTTGGCGAAGTGGTCACTGAGTTATCGCTACGTTCTAACCGTAAAAACTAAGTATGTACTACGGCTATGCTACGTACATGACGTTTTTAGTAGGTGTATTACTGCGCCTTGTTTAGACTACGCTAGTTCTGCGTGGGATTTGAACATGTCTAAAGTCCCCGCAGCAGAAAAGTAGTCTCCACAGACCATGGAGACCACGCAGCGTTCACAAACGTTTCCACCTCTTCCTTAGAGCGCTCTAGGAGTTTCTGCTGCGTTCCGACATTTTCTCTTTGGGGCAGCGAAATATCCATTGACGTAGACCCGGGGTGATGTGGGTATTACTGACCTCATTGAGGACAAATTGTCACATTCCAATGTTGTCGTTTTCAATCCCTGCATTAGCTACTACTTCGCCAAGCGTAAAATTCGCCAAGCCTGTATCAAATTCTCCAAGCAAAAGCCAGAGAAAGGAATAGTAAAGAAGACGCTTTTTCGAATCGAGTTGCTTCTTTACAGTAATTCCTTTATGTAAGTGAATTGGAGGAGAATCTTTCTCAGTTTCGTGAAACACAAAGTGAACTCCTATTGTACCATAACTATAAGCTTCAGGGAAATATCATTAGGTCGCGTGCCAGATGGGTGGAAAACGGGGAGAAAAACTCAATTTTTTTTTTTTTTAAATTTGGAAAAAAAAGGCATGAAGCAACTAACGCAAATTTTATAAATTCGGAACGCGATGGTACAACTGTTGGTCGAAAAACATTTTTGAAGAGTTTTTATGCTTTGTCTGATTGTGACCCACGGGTACTGTTGCAAGATCTACCGAACTTTAAACTTGACAATGATGAGTCTTTGTATTGTAAAGATATTCTCACATTGAATAAATTTTCTCAAGGTTTTAAGTCTATGCAAAATGGTAAATCCCCTGGCTTCGATGGTCTTTCGGTTATTTTTTTTGGAATTTAGATATTTTAAATCATGGCTTTGAAAGAGGTTATCTCTCCACAGTACAGAAACGAGGTGTCATTTCTTTAATTCATGTCACGTAACAAAAAAAAATCTTCAAGAATATCACCCTAATACTCTTTTGAATGTTGAATACAAACCTGGAGCAAAATCTATTTTAACTGGACTGGAAACCGTGATCCCTAAGCGCATAAGTACAACTCAAACATGTTTTGTTAAAGGAAGATATACTGGTTTAATATTGGATATAGCCTAGTCTTAATTGACTTTACTTCCTTAAAGCAGATTCCGGGTGTCTTATTTCTCATTGACTTCAAAAAGGCTTTCTTTAAAATCGAATGGCCCTTTGTTCAACGTATCCTGATTTTTTTTCTTTAATTTAGAACCTTATTTTTAACAGATGGATTGATGTTTTGTATACCAGTAGTGAAACATGTGTAGGTAACAATGACTATCTTACATATTTTGTCAAGTTCAAAGAGGCATGAGGCAAGGATGCCCACTGAGTCCTTATTTATTTATTTTATGTGCTGGTATTCTTTTTATGAAAAGTAATCGTAAGAATATAATATGAAGTATTTCAATGAATGCCTTTGAAACAATAGTGCCAAGTTTCGCAGATGACACCTTTCTACTTTAAGTGGCAATAGAGAACCTTTAAATGAAACTCTTCAACTCCTAAACAATTTTAGATCAGCCTCAGGTCTAACAATTAATATTAATAAATCAAGCCTGTTCCCCTTGGTCCCCTTGTCCACTCTCTGCCTGACTTTGTTCATAACTGTAATGTGAATGTTAAGAATGGTCCAATAAATTTTCTCGGCATTAATTTCACATATAATAGTGACGACCTCTTCACCCTAAATCATATGCTCAAACTTTCCCGTATGAAAAATTGCTTACGATCATAGTCCACAAAGGACATGACACCTATTGCTCGTAATGCTATAGTTAACTTCATTACCCGTTCCGAGCTTGTTTTTCCTTTTAATTTACTTCTCAATCCATCCGTTCATTCTTTAAAAGACATGGAGAACGTTATTCATAATTTGAGATGGGCAGGCAATCCCGACAAAATTAAACGAACTACTTTATTAAACTAGAAATGTAGTTACGGGAACCGTAACGACGGTTCTTGGACGCGATTGATACTTAGTGACGGTTTTTACTTCACTGAATGGTACTCATCCCATCTATGCGATGATGATGATGTGTGTGTATGTTTCATGTGGGTGTTTGTCATAATTGTTGTAACCGTGATATCTCAAGATAGAAATGAAGAACACCATTTGGTATATACATTTTTCATGTTGATAGGAACAACCCGGTTTTTTGGTGGAGGTCAAAGGTCATTTGAGGTCACCAGAGGTTAAAGTGTGAAAACCTTGTAAATGGCTTGCAATAGCGGTATCTCAAGATAGGAATGATAGACACTTTTAATATTTGGTATATAGATTTTTCATGTTTAGAGGAGAACTCCTATCGTTTTTGGTGGAAGACAAAGGTCATTTGAGGTCACCAGAGGTTAAACTGTGAAAACTTTGTAAATGGCTTGTAATCACGATATTTCAAGGTAGAAATGAAGAATACTTTTTATATTTTGGTATATAAATTTGTCATGTTGAGAGGAATTACCCTATTGTCTTTGGTGGAGGTCAAAGTTCATTAGAGCTTACCAGAGATTAAACTGCAAATGAAATATTTATTTTTTGACCGCAAAAACAAAAGTTATAGCTGGAAATTAATAATTTCTATCACACAAAATGAAATTAGCCGTAAGGGTCGAGTATTATAATTTAAAAAAGTTTGTAGTTTGAGTTTGTAAAAATAAAGTCTTTTAAAAAAATAAAAATCTTTTTTCAGATTTTTAGAGAACCTTTGCAACGTCTTTATGGTCTATTCCGCTGATGACTATTTTTTTTTGTGTGTTTGAAGGATTTTTAACACGCATCTCTTGTATTTGGATTATAATACAATTGCATTTTTTTAGATTTCTTTACCGTGATTCTTAATGATTATTGGCGGCATTTAATTGTGTTTCTATTGTTTGATAAGTTATGAATCTTGGGTTATAATAACGTGAGCTAACAGTGATGTTCTAGTTTAATTGAAAGATTTTGCTAATTTTGACTTTTTTTGCCATGAAGTGAAATTTCTGTGATATACAAGAGCTTTGTTATAAACTAGTTTTAAAAGCATTGTATTCTCATTAGTTATTTCTTTATGCCATATGTCTGACTACTTTATTATAAGTGTTATGCATTGTTTAGAACTTGAATTTCATGACGGAAAATGATTTGAAAGGACAGTTAAAGGGGGAAAGAAAAAAGATTGATTGAGCGATTGAGTGATCGATTGATCCATCGATCAATCGCTCTCTCGCTCGCTCGAGTGAGCGAGGGAGCGAGTGAGTGAGTGACTGACTGACTGAGTGACTGAGTGAGTGAGTGAGTGAATGTAGTGGGTGTAGTGGGTGGGTGACTGAGTGACTGAGTGAGTGACTCAGTGACTGAGTGAATGAGTGATTGAGTGACTGAGTGACTGAGTGAGTGATTGATTGGATGGTTGATTCAGTGATTGATTTTCCACCATTACGTATTTTAAATTGGATTAAAAAACAGTCATGAATAATTGATAACAACAAGGTTATCATTTTTACTGTACCAGCGTGAATGCATCGTTACAAAACATAATGGTATTTACGAGTTTAACAGATGTTCAAACTATTACTCGATCACACTACATTTCATAATGATGATGATGATGATGACGATGACGATGACGATGACGATGACGATGACGATGACGATGACGATGACGATGACGATGACGACGACGACGATGATGATGATTATTATTATTATATACATGTTTACAAAAGGCTGAACGGCAGCACCAGATCCGCGGAACCAACTGTCCCAGACAAAGGGTGGAATCGTTATGGAACAAACACTATCAATAACTCTTTCCTAGATGAAAAAATGGAAGGGGTTTGTGTCCTGCGAACTAAGTAGTACCCATATCATACATTACCCAAATAGAAAATCGTTATTGCAAAAAGTAGCAAAAGGCCTCCGGGATAAATTACTTTAAGCAAAGGCAAAATTAAGAGAATTCACTACCACGTCGGTGATATCGTACCAAAAGAGTTTGTACAACTGGACTGTTAAACAATCAGTACCAGGACTGTTATTGTCTGTAAAAGTGAAAAGAGAGGTTCTGCACTCTTAATAGTAAGCTGACTCTCACAAATGCTAGCATCATCATCAGGAAGGCAATTATATAGATTACCAAAAATAAAGGAATGAGAGCAATCCACTCTGCGATAGAGCTTCTAATAAAAATTACTAACTTATGAACTACGAACTACACGTAAAGATTTGTAACAGTTCTCTAGATTAAAGAAATTAGTCAGGACCCCGGTGTCATTTTGTGAGATAGGCCTGCTTAGTTTGATTTTATCGCATTCTCTGAATAATTCGGCTTCGCCGAATCCTCATGACATGATAAAGATCGCCATTTAAAATTTCAAAGTTTCCGTCATTTTTGCAATAAACCTCCGGAACTTATGGTCTCAGTGGAGTTTGACAAAGCACTTGATTCTGTAGATCATAACTTTTATTCAATGCTCTAAGACCTATAATGTTGGTCATACATCAGATGGGTTAAGTTTTTTCTTTGACAAATAGTAAAGTCTGTACTTTAGTAAATGGTAACCTATCTCCTTTTCTGAGATACGGGGGGGGGGGGGTTGGCAAGGAGATCCGCTATCTCCATTTTCATTTTTTCTTTGTGTGGAGGTTTAAGGCACTCTTTTTCGGAGGATTTAGGGAAGGGAATATGTTTTGGCGAAAGTGAATTTAAAATTAACATGCCGACGACACACTTCTTATTCTCGATAGATCAGAGAGTGCACTGTGTAGAGATTTGCAAATCTTAGACGAACTTTATTTTATATAAGGGTTAAAAGATAGTGCAGAAAAATAAAGCGATTCTGGATTGTGTCACAATTTCGCATCGTTTACATTTTCCTTGCCGAAGGCAGGTACGAAACCTCTGCGATATCTCCAGACAGGAATGACGGAAACTTTTAATATTTGGTTTATAGATATGTCATGTTGAGTGGAAGGACCCCACTGTTTTTAATGGAGATCGAAGGTCATTTAAGTCCCCAGAGGTCAAAGAACAAAAACCGTCTAATCAAGACATCTCAAAATAGCAATGACAGACATTTTTCACTAATGTTTTATAGAAGTAATCCTGTGCTTTTGGTAGAGGGCAAAGGTCATTCTAGTTCACTAAGGTCAAAGACTGAAAACTTTGTTATTACGATATCTCAAGATAGAAATAAAGTACACTTTTCATATTTGGTATATAGATATGTCATTAAGAGTAAGAGAGGTCATAGGTTTTTGATAGAGGTCAAAGGTCATCTAAAGTCACTGGAGGTTAAACTACGAGAACCTTGTAAATGATTACTAACAGCGGAATCTCAAGATAGCAATGACCGACAATTTTCACATTTGGTATATGGACTTTTCATGTTAAGACTTAAGAGGCACATCCTAACTGTTGTTGGTGGAGGTCAAAGGTCATTTGCGGTTACCGGAGGTCAAATACCGAAAACCTTGTAATCTTAAGTTTCTTTTCGTATTTGGTATATAGATATTTAATGTTGAGAGAAAGAACCCTTTTGTTTTTGGTAAGAGTCAAAGTTCACCTCAGGTCACCCGGGGTCAAATTGTGAAAAGTCTGTAAACACGAAATCTCAAGATAGCAATGATGGACACTAATATTTGGTATATATATTTGCCATGTTTTGGTGAAAGTCAAATATTGTTTGACATCACCAGAGGTCAAAGACAAAAACCTTGATATATGAAGATGGCAAGGACAGAAGCTTTTCAAACTTTGCATATAGATTTTTCATGTTGAGAGGAGGTATACTTTTGTTTTAGTGGAGGTCACAAGTCCTTTGAGGTCACCAAGGATCAAAACTGAAACTTTGTAAATACGATATTGCAAGGAAGGAAGCACGTCAGACAAATCTCTTGTAAGACATGTTTTCCTTTTCAATTAGTTTTGGTAGGGTTCAAAGGTCATGTGAAGTTATCAGGGATCAAAATGTAAACGCATCGTAAAACTAATGTAGTCAAGAAGAATGAAAACTGAGGGAAGAACATCTGGGTAAAAAAGTACCCACCTTTAGGCAAGGAATCACTAAGACTTTGAGCTTTCTGATTCAATTGTCAAGTAATCTGAAGTAAACACAAAGTTAAAAGGACCAAGGTTTATGATTCATATAAGAAGGGAGGAGTTAAGACGGTAAATGATGAAGGCATTTATCAATTCTACGAAGAATTCATGTATAAGGCGAATATATAATGGTTCAAATGATTGTTGCATCTTATTTCATGATATACATAGAGATCTGGTCGATTTGTTTAGTAAAAGTGTGCACTACATTACAAGTTATATTAAAACAATGAAAAGCTTTTCTGGGTTGATTTGCTTACCGATTGTTTTAATCTCAATGAAAATATGTCTTTAAGAAAACCGGCAGAATTGTTGGGTCAAAGGGTATGGGATAATGATCTATCCCAAATGGATGGCCAACCTGTACATATTCCTGCTGCACATAGCCGAAAATTCTATTTCGTTTATGAATTTTTTTATGAAGAGGGAAACGTTCATAATTATGAGACCATTAAAGATTTATTTTAGGTGGATATTGATTTCGTTTAGTTACTTTCTTTGATCTCCGTATAGCTATTCTATCAGCCAACAACAATTTTCAGATTTGTTCTAAAGCCAACATGCCTATAAGACCTTCAACTTATAGTGCGTTGCGTACCATTTGATAAAGGCTGTCAGGTTTTTTTTATGATATTATAGCAAAACCCTATGTTACTTTAAGTATTCATTTCAGAGAAAAGTGCGATAGTATCCCAAATATTTCCTTCCCGGATGAAATATGAAAATACTACAATAAATTGACTTTCAAAGCTATAACTTCGGTAACCCTTAAATGGTTTCAATATCGAATTATTTACACATTTCCATGCACAAATGTATTACTACATCGTTTTGGACTAAACGAAAGTGATATGTGAACTTCTGTAAGATAGAGAAGGAAACGATTTTACATTTATTCTCCATGTGCCCTATTTTAACGCAACCAATGGATCAACTTAATTACCATATACTTTTTTACTATTCAAAAAAATGTTTAATTTTAGGTTATCATGGCTATGACACAGATACTGAGGCGCTTACTTACTAAGCTGTTGTGTTTAATTATCATATTTTGCTGGCAATAGCAATTCCATATGATGAAGTTGACATTTTGCATTTATGTAAAATATCTCTTTACATGTATTGAACATTTAAGATTCAGTATGCAAACTAAGGGGGAATTGACAGATTAAATAAATTTTTAGGACTCTACATGCATCATAAAAACGACACTCTATCTATAGCTCCTGCTTTAATGACGCCTGACCATTACAGTGCAAGAAACAAAAGTATCATGTAGCTGTTTCCATATTACAATTGGATATCAAGCTTGATTGCTACTAGGGTATGCGATTTTCGTTCAAACAAAATGAATCTTTTACGTCTCATTTTACCCAAGCAAATGCATTGTGAGATGTCTCAGAAATGACATTTTGCATATTAAATGTGAACCAATGCATCACCGTGCATGAATAAAATAATTCTGTAGGAAAATATCGTCACGTGGCTGATAACAACCATACATGTAAAGCAACTGCTGGAATATACCAGTTCAAGTTGGTGTGACTACATTGACCCTTTACGGCCAGTTGAAGCTTCGTATCGGAAAAACTATATCGCAAACGCTATAATTTAACGAACTGCAACTCTTTCCTGACTGGTGCAATGATCTTCCCTTTTGGCAATGATCCAGCAGGTCTTAAAAGCTTCACTATGTAAATGATAATACTGTCGGTATACATATGTTTTGCCCTCATTATATTGTTCCATTTGTGTTAATTGTCTATCCACGAACACTAACCACTCGAGTGAAACTCTGAGCAATTACTTTACTAACACCGCAGTCATTATTCACCATGCGGTCATTGTCGTCGGTGAAAAAAAAAAAGAAAAATCCCCATAACTTCACAGCAGTTCCCCACATGACATGTTTATTTCCATAACTAACAGCGAACGTGCCCATAAAGCGTGTGACGTCCATGGATAAATGTGTATTTTCGGTCAGCAATATAACCTAAGCAATGCTGCTTATTGTGATTTGGTTTGCATAATCAAGGCGAATAACTGAAATCCCACCAGTGACACTATGTTACAGTAATGACTCCGTTTTTGAAGTATTGAAAACAGAACGTTTACGAGTATGCGGTAGGAAGTTATTAGTAAATTTACTTATTTTCTATCATATGTTTAGAAAACGTTCTATAAATGGAGACTTAAAGCTGAACACATTTGAAAAATGATAAAAATTGAAAACATGGTCAGGATTGAATGAGACATTAATGGGTCAATATTGGACAGATTATTGGACGTAGATACTTCAGGTTTTAAGTTGTTTGTGTGAGCCATTTGAAACAAGAAGTAAACATTCAAGAAGCACACAGTTAAAATATTGTACAAGAAGTATGTAGAGTATGTACCATAAGCGTGCGGCGTTTTTCGAAATGGGGGCGGAAGTGATTGCTGGTGATAAGTATCCAGGGGGAGGGGTCTAAGGTAATGTGTTTGCCCCTTTGGACGTTTTTTGACCATTTAAAGTGCCCTAGCTGCAAAATAGTATAATATTCTACACATTTGGAAGTAATTTTATCCTATTCAATGCCATATTTTGACAGCATGTCATCCAAAGTGAGGGGAGGGGAGGGCAAAGCGAGGTTTCCGCTCCAACAATCATAGTGCGAGAACGGTCGCAGCTGCCCCTTTTCCTACGCCTATGTACACATAAAAGAAACAAGAGCAACAAAAGTGCTGCAGCTCAGCTAGTCCTGGGTCATCTGAAATTGTGCAGTCAATATTCCGTCCATAGGTAGGTAAAAATAAAAACAAAGAGATAAATATGAATGTAAGGAAACAAATATTTATTAAACTCCTTATGCACTGGGAGACTAAATGTGGTACACAAAGTTCTTGTTAAATACTGCACATATGTTAGTAAAGATTCGACATCGTACCTGCATCGCACGCTTCGCCGCGATAGCGGGTACGAAGCTGACGCGAATGACATTGGCAGCCGTTGATCGGTAGCGTCACGTATGCCGTTCGCACGTGACTTTACCACCCGCCTTATTCTTCCCTCCCATTGATAGCTTCGTTGTAAAAACTTCAGCAGGACCGTAACTTGCAGAGATGATGGTTGCAGTTCTAACAGACTGAGATTCCGAAGCCGTAGATTCAAAAAGAAAGCTGGAAATGCTAAAAACTTCAATTCCTAGTTATGTTTCCAAGGCACTCCAAACCCAGGAAACCGTATACATAGTCAATAGTTTTCTTTTCCCGATGCTAGTAACTCTCACGGACGCATAAACTTTCTCTCTGATGCATGATGCGCGCGACACAGCTGGAACCTAAGGATAGTTGCCTACGTAAAATTGTTTCTCATGTGGCACGGTGCCACTACATGTTCAACCTACATAAATTAGCCTAAGATATACTCGTCACACTCTAAATTCCGAGAACCCTTCAATCCCGTTTTCTCCTGCATAATTATTTATTTAATTGCATAACTTTTTATGATTGGGACCTACCAGCCATAAATCGTCGATCTCCTTGGACGATTTTTAGGGACGGGGAATGTGTCGCAACAGGAGGGCGTAACTGTTCGTAGAGAGCTCTGGAAAAACATGAAAGCGTTATAGCCTAAGCCTCTCGAATTATCTGCCCCATGGCTCCCCCTTACCAACTTCTGGTGGGGCTTTAGATCGTCAACGAAGAGTAAGTTTGAATGATGGTGCTCTCTGCAGTGTGGGCATCCCCTCCCCCTGTGACTGCAAAATTCCTGCCCCGAGACTGAAATATGGCATACCCCTTCGAGAACGCACGTTTTCTTTTTCAAACCGATTCTTTTTAAAGTAGGGCTTAAACTATGTAGCATTAGATTTTCAATCATATCGCTATGTTCTATTTAAAAAGGAGAGAGAGAGTTCCATTATTTACACTATTTTCTAGACAACATTCACCTTATTACGTGAAGTAGTATACCACGGCATCCCCATTCACGAGTAGCTCCTTTCCATCATGTGACAATACTTTTTGTACTTATTAGCTAAATTCAAGAAGAATAAATCATTTGATTACCTTTCATATTCAATAATTTTGTCCAGAAATGTCAAGAAAAATGCTTGTGCAGGAGGTAAGAGAAGATATGTAAGATTAAGATAATGTTTACAAATAAACTTGAGGCGACTGCTTATTCTCTTTAACCTTTAAGGCAAACTCCCCAAACCTTTCTGTAAGGCAAACTCGACGCCTCGACTGGATTAGTATCAAGACTCAGACTTGTTGTTTAAATAAAAGACATTAGGCTTAGTTGAATAGGCGTATCTCCGCCTCAGCACAACAACGTTGTCGCCTATGCCACTGTTTCGCACAACGCCACTTATTTTCAAGAACTTGCATAACTGTCCTTTCTTCTCGAGTAACAATCCAATCAAATTCAGCTATTATTATCAAAACGTCCCAATGAAATCCGCGCCCCATGTTCACGTAGTGCCTACGTAGCAGGTTGCACGGCATATCCCTTTTTTGGTCGTACCCCTGGTTTGGGAAGACGAGGAGTTGAGCAAACATAGTCTGCCTTGTGGGGTAGTCCACGTACGGTATTCCAGAATCGATATACCGAACTTTGCGAAAACACAAACATGTAAGCACGAGACGTCCTGTTTATTTATATGTGTACAGTATACCTTTTCACGTAGCTTTTTCACGTCACGGAGTACTGTTTTGGGCCCTCAAATTATAACTACTACAGCCTGGAGCCTCGACGCCATGTGTATCTAAATGTGTACAACATTCTCTTGTACATGTTTTTGTACAAAAAGTACTGTTTTAGTCTCTCAAATGATAACGACAACAACTGGGAGATACAACTTTGGTTAAGCACTACTCAAACGATCTATATAAAACGATTCGGCACATTTAGTGCACAATTAAACGGAAAGAAGGGATTTTTATGTTTCCAAAAAACAAAACGCTCTCCCGATTTTAAACAACGTTCATATTTATCGAAAATGGTGGCATTATTAGGATATTTTATTCACGTCAACCAAATTTCAGCCAAATAGATAAAGAAGTAGCAAAATGCCACGCGTTTAAACACGATGTCAAAGAGTGACAGACATTTGCCATCTAGGATAGCTATAGCCCATCTGAAGCCTTCAGTTGAGCTTAAGACGAACGAGTAAGTGCCCCATTTTTTTTTTTTTTTTTTTTTTTTTTTAGTTTTTAATGTTTGACTTACATTTCAGTTATAAATAGCGTACGGAGTGCTTACGCTTTTCACCATAAGCTGACTCAACGCAAACGTTCCCTTTAATAAAGAGTTGACCACTTCACAAAAGGAAGACGTTTTTCGTTCTAGGTACGCTTTGGTTATCACTGATCTTAACCGACCTTCGGTTTTCATGTCCTCCTGCGTTAAATCTCCTAATACAAAGAAAAGCATGTACCGACCGGCTACTGAGAGAACCCACTGCTGTTATGGGCGATAAAGGAGCTCTGTGATGATGTTGGGGCTTATCTGGGTACTGTCGTCCAATCCGTTGAGCATTTTAAGGTGATTTTTCCAATTCCAGATGGTTTCAAAGATTATTTTGAACTTTGCTTAATATGCAACGTTCCCTCTGCTTTTCAAGAATGCATCCGAAACGTAAGCTAAAGCCCCTTGACTATCTCTCAGCTTTCAATTAAGCTTCCGAAACATACTTAAGCTTTTCATTCAAAAATATTTGCAAATTTCGATGCAACTTATCAAGTTCAAGCAGTTGTTTTCTAAACTCTGGGATTTCCCTTCCAATTTTGGATGATCTGCTTTAGACCGTCCAAAGGGTAACTCAAAACTGATGTACACTGTTCCAGATCTTATTGTGGCATGTAGGCCAATTATTCTTCTAAATTTGCTTTAGATTATGCAACATCGAGTCTATCTTCTCGTTTACCCTAATTCCATTGAATTGCGAAACTCTCGTAGTGCAGTCACCCTCGTAACTTATATTACCATGCATGTCTGTGTATGTACTATTGGCTCTCTGTTTCTACGGTGGCGGTGTATTCGTAGGCCTTAGCGTTACCTTTGTTGCTGTGGAGATTTTTGGTGCCACCTTTTATGGCTTCTTCTCAGACATTATGATACAAATCCACAAACAACAAGCGATAAATATCACTTATTTAGAATCCTTGAGTCACGGATTACACACAAATTTTGTTAAGAGTTCAGGCTATGACGACGTCAAAAGTTGATGCACAAGTTTGACCCTCACACAAAAACTGAGCAATACTTTTGGAAGTTTAACCTCTCATTTACAAGAGGTTGCATTAATTCTTAATCCGCAACATGCTTCGATCATTTGAAGTCACTGACAGCCAATGCGTACTTTACTTCGCGACTTTAGAACCCTGTTGATTTTGCCTCTGATTACTTCCTTCTATTCCCTTTCATCAAGTTGGGTAACAGAGAAATTAAACAGTTTACCACGGAAATAGTAATGAAAACATTCCTTCCCGTTGTTGCGCCTTCTGAATCACGTGTTTTATCATCGCACTTTCACTTATCATTTTTTACCTTTTTTACTTTTCTTACTTTTCCTTCGTTTCTGTTTCACGGTTTGCTGATTAGGCGAGTTACTTCTATTCGAGACTTTAGAGTCATTTGCTGTAGAGGAAGAAGCGATCTCCTGAAAAAGGACAAGTAATTTTACAGATTGTCATCATTGGAAACAAATCGAGAAACCAATTCATGTCATTGATATAATATGAACTCACACTATGAGCAAAATAGATGACTGAAAAACATTCTATATCTCCATACCATTATTTTTATTATGCAATTCCCTGCGAATGAAAATTAGAAAAATGGGTAAAAAACTTTTATAATCAGTAGTAGAGCATAAATATTTCTCCTTTCATTTTCCTAACAGCTGTAGGGTTTTGAATGGATTACAAGGAGAATTAGGTGCTTTGATTTCATTAAATGATTGAACCTAAGAACCTACACATTATACATCTTTACTGATGATACCAATAAACAGAAAGAAAGGAACGAATTTTTCTTGCCCGATTCATCGAAATGTTTTCGTAAAAGCTATTCACACGCAATCATTTTTCCACAAAATAACCACCATCCCAATAATCACTTTGCGTCTGGGTATTTGTGAATGATTTTTTTCTTTACTTCTTGTGAGTGAGATTGATTGCTCTCTTAATTCCTTACAAGCTGAACTTGAATAGGAATTTTCGATATCAACAGTGATTTGGCATTGCGAGCCTGCTATCGGAAAAGTGTTTCTTTCCATCATTTTTTTTTTTGTTTGTTTGTCTATGCAAGTCATTAGCGTGGTAACTCAGTCATAAAAGACACCTATTTAAGTATGCCTGTTCAAAAGGGCAGGCTGCACACTACGCCGTAATTTGCTGGTTTGCTGAAACTATTTTTTCTGCCCCATCTGTCTTATCGCTTCAAAGCATATTGCCTAAACCACATTCGTTTATTTCGGGAGGTTTTTGAAAGGGTTGATCATAATAAGGAAGTGAAAGCAACGGCATCTAAACTTTAGACACACGGTCCCATGTCTGTTAATCAAATCTTGACACCCGAAAGAGAGTAAATCCTGTTCAAACGCTCTTTGGCAGATTTCGGTCACGTCCATTTCTTTTAGGTCCCTAGTGAGACTTGAGTGAAACCTTAAGGTTGAAAACACAAATATAGTCTTCCTAAGATTGAAGACTAAAATCCGACAAATGCAACCTGATATTATTTATCCTCAATTAAGATTCAGCTACTCACTGATAAAAGACAACCAAAATGGCAACTTTTTTTTTAAAAATAGCGTAACTATGACTAACAGCGCTTGTACTAGTTTTCCACATATCTATAGTGGTCGCACTCTAAAGGCCGTCAAGTGAATACATAGAAGTGCAGAAATGCTTATTATTTTACAGGGGAAAGTACAATGGATGATGCCTTTAGCCATCCTTTTACAAGCGTGATCGCAGGGCCTACCCAGTGTGGTAAGACAGTCTTCCTTTATAAGTTATTGACAAGCCT
>WURT03660843.1:0-10954 GCA_009936505.3 Holothuria glaberrima
TTTTGCATAAGATATTGAGCCTTTATTTATGAATTGTTTGTGTAAAATTGAAGTAGTACTCTTACTAAAAAACATAACTCTGGGAACACATCAATAATGTAAATAAGATAGGCAGAAATGAGAGTTATCTGCAACACTTATAATTATGTCACACTTTGGTGTCCTAAGTAATATACGTTTTAGAAGAAAAATCATTAATAACTTCACCTACACAAGTAGTATGGTCAAATAATTACTGTATCTCTGCTATGTGATCTACGATATTACTATAGAGAATATGTAAATGTACACATTTGGTCAATGAATTTGTGTACAATGACTGACCATGTGCAAGGGTAATGGGGTGGGGCGTTCAATCAATGCATTATATACTCCTAATCTACAGTCTACACACTTTTCAAAAACTGAGTGAAATGACAATTTTCACCCCAATTATCTTCCAATGTACATTGATGACATACCTGTACAGCTTTTTCATTTAGGCAAGAGAATAATCTTTATAGGGGTTTAGTATTCTGAAAATTTGGTTCTACCAGCTTATCCACATTTTGAGCAGGACTCCACCCAAAATGGCCCAGTAAAATCATACTTTGAAAAATCCAAACTTTGAGCTTCATTGTATCTAAATCTGTACAATATGTGCCATCACCATTTTGACCCCATTTTTGAAATCTACAGCTAAAACTCTAGGCGTAGGAAGTCATTTGTAGGTTTACATCAACTTCTCCCAAGAAGTTGGCAGCCCTTAAAGTTTAAGTGGTCATAACTTGAAAACTATATGGCCGAAAACACTCAAATTTGGGACTTCTCCAACACTTGAAAAACACGGGGGGCTTAAAATCGCCCCTGAAGTTGCCGTGATGGGGGTTAAAAAAAAAACGAAAATTTGAGCAAATCGCCCCCCATAAATTCCCAAGAAGATCGAGCTGAAAATGCTTCACCTTTCCCTCTGATGAAAGTAAAATTATGTCAAATTTCTGATGAAAAATAACCGTGAAAACATAACTTCTAAAGGGTGAAATGAGTCCGAATATGTGCTGATAATCTCAATTTGCACCCGCTTTTAAAACCTGTACATGGAGATCTAGCGATCATTTTACTGACTTCGATTTAATTCACCCAAATTTTTCAATGAACAAAATCAAGTATCAAATTCGCAGTCATTAATCGTATGTTTGATATACAGTAAGGCCAAAATGTACACAAACACCGATGTGTAAGGCCATTTCCCTGCTCTGTACAGAACTTCAAGTGAAATGCACAATGAAAGCACAGTAAAGTCACAGCATGTGTGTAGGTCCGTAGATGCATGTAAACGCTAAGACATTAGGCTACGCACCTGCTCTGTACAAAAGTTGAAGTACATCGCAAGAACATTGGGCAAGGTACAGGAAATAACAGTATTTTTTATCGCTACTTGTACCCCTTAATTTCCAGTTGTTACAGTACATTGCAGTTTGCAGTACAGTAGTTACAACAGGTGCTTTTATGTAAAACATGCATTTTAACTTGTGTGAATGTGTGTACAGTACCTTGTACTTTAATGATTTACGCAGTAACGATGTTTGAAACGTGACCCCGATAAGCTGTGCAAGAAAGTCACATGGTGTACCCTAACTCGTACAGTACTAGCTCCCATTTATCTGTGCACAGCCATAGCATGAATTGAACAGATATTTACGTATGGATATATAGTGCATGCATCCATTATATGCTGCTGCATGAAACCCTCAAAACAACAAGTGTAAGCCAACACACACTGTTCATGAATATACAGATAAAGCTCGGTAGGATCATGGATGGTGTGAAATGGCCAAGTGCATTTGTTGGAATATTGCAGGCTTCCGGGTATTTTCGTTTTACCGTTCTTCTCTGAGCGACTTGGGCTAAGATAACAGTATATACTGACAAAACCAATAGGCCTATTGTATAGTTCAGTTATTGAGACATTTAGCTTTGGACCAAAAATAATGGAGTACCTGTAGCACTTGAAAAATCTGAAAGTAGCCCCCAAAATCACATCTATGGGGGTGATTTTTTTTTTTTTTAAATTATAGCACCCGAAATTGAAAAATTAGTTCCAGCCTTGTATTTCTCCCTAAGTCATATACTACAAATGAGCCAAAATTAGCTTGAACATAAAGCTCACCAGCACAAGGTATTGTGTTTGTTGTTGATTTCATATGAAATGTCCAAGTGGTATGGGAAGCTTTGTAACTAAAAAAAAACACAGTGCAATCTTGCCATGGCAGTTACTGTACATACTAAAATATCAGCCCTCATTCAGAGACTAATGTGAACATGCACAATGTTCCATAGACTATGCTCCAAACACAAGGCCCCAATATTTCTACATAGAGACATTACCAGTAAAGAGGACAATGATATACAGTATCACAGACTTTCTTTATCATGTGATCACACAGGACACTAATCAGCACTCCTAAATTTCATTCAATTATTTTATACCTTCCTTCTTGTCAACTTAGGAAGCATTGTTTGATAATTTTTCATGAACTTTCTCTGAAAATTGGTCTAAATTTAACCTAGTAGGGGAAACTTCATGCTTCAGTAGACGAAATGACTTTCTTGTCCCATGATCTTACTGAGCATTCTGTTTGACAACCATACAGTACTTGACTGGGTATTTGAAGGGTCTTAATATCATGTGCTGTAAAAAGTTTATACCAGAAGAATCACCTTGACCCATACATGCAGATTATGTATATCCCCTGTCATTCCATGTGACCAACATACAAGACTGCATGTGAGAAGGATGTTACATCATATGCTGTGAAAATTTCATAAAAAAAAAGAATCACCTTGATCTATTGATTCAGATGGTCAAGGCAATGTCTCCTCCGTGGTCAGAGGTCACTGTGGGGAGCTCTTAAGCATGATTCAAAGCAAGTGCAGCATTGGGTTGGGATTTTAAATCATTTTTCGTAAAATTTGTCAACAATTTCACCCATACAGAAGGTTAAATGGCATTTATATCATTGTCAGCTTACATTGGTGACAGATTGGCGAGAAGCCAATTCGATTTGTACTGTACAGTAGTTGTGAGAGCTTAAAGTGTTTGTCACAATAGACCTTATGCCAAATAAGGAGAGGGCGCTTCAAAACTGCATTCTGGGAAGGATTATTCCATGAAAAGACGACCAAAGTAGATCGTCACCATGGAGAAGGCTGATTGTCACAATACTCAAAGCTCGCGGACTGGAATTGTCCTTCCCATGGTGCTGTACCATCTGCTATTTGGCATAAGGTCTATGCTGCAGTTGAGGCAAATCCTGATTTTGTCAATGACTTGCCCAAGGACCTACTGTACTTTGCAGAGTACTATTAAGTGCCAATGGATCGTAGTGTGAAGGGCCTGATTGAGGATTAATTACTAGATACTGTACAGCTCTGTGTACACAGTTGGCCCACACCTTCACAATTCGGGCACAATTAACAGGGTCTATGCCTCGCCCTCTGTGTACATAGGCTAAGGCTATCCTGGGCTCTCCATGCAAGCCTATGTACAGTAGTTCATACTGTATCCTTTGTTTCCAGAACTAGGCCTGGGTTAATTACCACTGTTTTTTTAAGAGTTAAGGCCAGATGACCTGGTACTGTGGTGGTGCCATGTCATCATGCCATGTCAGGAAAATTACTGACAGTGATTAGTGCCATAGTGCATGTATGCACATGTGTTTGCGATCATTCCCTCCACTCCTAGGTAGCCCCCTCACCGCTACGATCCAGTTGCCACCCAAAAAATCCAGTTTCCCTGAAAGTCTTGACCAGTTGGCCCCCCACAGTAAAACCTAACATTTGGCCTCAAGTGCCGACCAGTGAGCCCCCTAATATGTTTAAGCAGAAGACCCAAGAAGTATTGTACCATATAATTGTTGAGCACGTGAAGCCTAAATACATTAAGGATTGATTACTGTGAGAGGCTCAAATTGTTGTTTCTCTCACCTTCGCAGAATATATAGGCTCACAATTGATTGATGAAAAGGTTTAGGATAAATTACCTGTAGGCTGGTCTGTGAATCTGTATCACACATCCAGAAGTCAGTTAGAGTCTTGAAGCCTGGACACGATTACATATAGTAAAGGTTCATACACTATGTACACTGTTCACTGTACACTAATTGCAACCCTGGTTACTCTGTAATATTCATACACTGTATGCTGAAAGTTCACTGAAATATTCTTTCAATGTTCACAAACTACACAGATCTCTTATGAAACACTAACTCTTAATAGACCCTGCCAGTTGACCTTAAGGAGAGGAGAAAGCAAAATCAACACTAACATTGATTTCAGTCAATGTTACTGTTCCTTACAAATTTTAACTTGTATTCAAATCTGCATTTAGAAATTTCATCAGCTACAGTAGTGAAATCAAGGAGCAAACTGGTAGATACTTGTGGTAGGGTGGAACTTACCTTTTGGGGCAAAATGGTAGTGGGGTTGAACAACCAGGTACCACATGTATATACATAGCCTAGGCTAACCACATCAATTTCAGGGCTGAAATTTAATAGTGGTTCAATTATCCAAGACAAGTAAAAATTGCATTGGACATTGAACTACTTTCTCACATTGAGCAAATTTGATAGAGGAGTAGGTTTTATTTATTGAACTATTTACTACACTGAGCATAAAAGAAGGCTTTATAGGCTAGGCCTGTGTTATAAAAAAAATGCTGTTGAAGTTGCAGTACTGTACATAAATTCTATTGTGGTGTCCCATGTCATTCAAAATTTAAAGAGAAATAGAAGGTAAACTACAGTATAAATTGTTCTTCTCATTTAAGGGAAGATTTTCCAGAGAATTTTGATCAGTGCAACTTGAAGTCCTGAATGTCGTCAGTTTTGTGATTTTGGCTAGGTCATCATCTAGAATGTTACAGTTTTTATTTTTGTTTTTTCATTGGGTGGGGGACAGAAACAATTATCCAAGAAGTGCAGATTATTGATGGAAGGGCAAAATCATTTACAGTACAGAAGGTGAATATGAGCAAAATTTTATGCTTCTTATTTTTGTGTTGAGATACAGTAGCCTGACTGTTACTAAGGGTATGACCATCAACATACACATACCATTAAGCCTAAATCTTAGTGTGGCCAGCCTACATGTAACTGCACGAAAAATGGCTGGTCTCTACACTACTTGAAGGCAGATAAAAATACAAATTCTTAACCAAAGAGGCAGTTTATATGCAATTAACTCCACAAAACCACACTAAGAACCCTCCTTGTATTTGCTATGGGATTAAAAAGGACGATTCGACAAACGTTTCGAGTCATATTTTGGAAGATGTTGTAGGTAAGCTGGTGTTTTGTTTATCCAGACGGTTTGGACCATGTGCGCATGTGCAGACGAATTATAGAACTTGCTTATTGATGCATGTACATTACATAGGTCAATGTGAATGGAGACAATTTGTTTTCATGTCTTTACAAAACTATTTCATGTCTACAAATGCTATATGTACCATGCATGTTTATGAAAGGTTTAGCAGCTAAACACAAGTTTGTAGTAGCCTACTCTATGCTCTGACTTGAGTTGGAAGCTTTAAAGGGTAAATCTCCTCATCCCAGACAGTTCCAAATCTCCCAACTACTGTAAATTACTCCTAGCCCCTCCCACAACTGTCTTCAGCTCTGCCTTGTGCAGACACAAACTTGGTTTACAATTGCTGAAGTCTATATCCTGGTGAGCATACTGTACTGTACAGGGCCCTCATACAGTATGTAATAAGAACACTCTTTGGGCATGCTGTTTAATGTGAGCAACTCTGCATCTTTGAATTTGATTTCAATCAAAGAGCAGTACCAGTTGAGAACTTTGCTTTCCCCTTACAAAATATGTTCTTGGGATGATGAGAGTGTGTCTTTATGCAATACATTGTCCTGATTCTATAGAACACATTTAATAGTACAGTACGTTAGTATGGTTTTTAGGAATGTGTTGCTTCTGCTGTACGCTAAATAAGAACAAGAACACCATAGAAACTAAGTGAAGGGAAAGTGCTGAAGCAGTGTATCACCGTGTTAAACCCGTGAAGCCAAAAAAATAGTGAGGGTGCTTCCATTGTATGGCAAAAAACTAGATGGTTTGTATATTCTTAGGAATAGTGTTGCATTCGTCTTGGAAGTCTGATAATGTTCTATCTGTTTCTTAAAGATTGGGAACAATTCACAACATGGTGCCTTAATGCTTAATTACAGTACAGTATGTACTTCTGACATTGAAAATATGCAGTTTCTTGACCAGTAACTGTTGCAGGGACATATAATGTTTGCATTACCCACAGATGCTTTCTACCCATACAGAGAGTAAATGAGAGGCATCAGTTGCAGGTCTCAGGATATTGTGCTACCTTCAATCTCTATAGTGAAAACATGAGTTACAGCACTTTGCTGTTACTACTGAAAATAAGTCTTGAGAGATGAGATGTACAACTCCATGGCTTGCCTCATTGCCTGCCTTTTGAAATTTCTTCCTCTGGTGTGTAAAATTTCTCTCTTTTGCACATCAGTATGATTTGACACCTTCACAGTTCTTAGTATTATGAACTGAAATCTGAGGCTACTGGAATTTGCATGTGCATTGGCCCCATAGAAAACTTTGCACTGGTTACAAAAACTCATTTTGTATTATCACACACAAACCTGCACAAGGCAAATTATATACTGTACTTGCACTACATGCACATCTGAATTTTTGAGATAGCTCATACTGTAGTTACACTTTGGGACTTAGCAATTGAAATATATGTGTCACAGTGTTTGTATATAGGAAAATGAAATCATTTGCATTATAAGTATGTGGAACTACTTCCAAGTGGGGGTGCTGCAACATTTTTGCCCAGAACTTTAATAATGCATCTTTTATACCCCAATATAACATATTTTGTGCCTGAAAATAGCAAGTCTTCTGTCCAAATGGGGGATGGGAGGCGGGGGACCCGCTGCTGTTCCCAGTTCCCTGCCTTTCATTGTACAGGATAGTTTGATATTAAAAGTAATTTACAGGCTTATAAATAATGTGCCACAACTTACTTAATTCTTTCACATGATTGTTAACATACTAATGCTTTGAGTTTGTCTGTTCAGTTTATCATAGGGAAAGAGCAGTTTCCCCAACCTTACTTAGAATCATGAGCCAAATGTCATCAAATTTTCCTGACAAGTATCTTTCATTACCTTATGCAACATAAATGTAAAAATTCAGTAATAATAATGTTGTCACATGTCCTGTCACATGATTGAAAGAGTAATACAGTTCATGAGTAAGGTTACCAGGATACAGTACTTTATACTAGTTCAAATTGGGGTGACTGCATTTGCACCATTGTTTTTGTTGTCAGTCAAAGTCAATTAAAGGTCATACCCTTGGAGGTCAAACATTTATTGTGGCATGAACAGTTAGAGTAAATTTGTGGCATTTCAAATTGTTTGTATTTGACAGCTCCCTTGTGAATTATACAGCATTTAGCAAAATCTTCTTATGCCAGAACTTGTCAAGAGCTCTTATCAATACCAATTAGGTGCTCATTCAAGCATTGATCAATAGTCATGAAGGTTGACATGTGATGATAGTTTATCTCAGATTAAACTGAAAGGGGATCTAACCTCCAGTGACCATGAGTAATTTGAATCGTTTTTATCAGTACTTATTTCAGGGCAGGATGTGTTGTTGTAACGTAACCCCTCAGCCTTGGGCTACAGTTGTACCAGAATGGCCAATAAAGCTTTAACAAAGCTTTTGCTCATTGTAGCAACTAACTGAAGTAATGGATCAGTGGTCCGGTACTTTAATTGGGAACAGCAGTTTTCCCCAAAAAACTGTGGTAGCTATGACTGATTTGATCAAAGGCAAATTTTGCATCATGGGAATGGCGATACCTGAAAAAAAAACCCATGAAGGGTGTATTTCCTTTGGGTAGGGTTTCTTGAATGGTACAGGGGTACTGAGAAGTTTGCCCATCTTCCTTTACCTTTCTGAAGTCTTTAACTTTTGTTTCATCATTTAATGTTCCTTTTCATGTTTTCATTTTTTTTGCACTTCCATAGATCGTTTGATTGGCATTGGTTGTAAACATACATTCAAATATCAAGATGACGATGTCGCAGGTTCATCGAAAGGCATTAGACAGGTCCTTGTTGGAGCTGTGTCAAGACTTACATGTAGACGATATTTCAATTCATCTAATATCAAGGGATGTCTTAACTGATGAAGACCAAGAAAGGTTGGAGATTGGGACACGAACTGAGAAAGTCAAAGAGCTTGTGAAAATATTGAAGAGAAAGAAAGATGAAGATTTTGACATCTTTGTAGAAAGTCTGGAAGAGACACAGGAGTTCTTAGCAGAAACTCTGAGAAGACACGAATCAGCTGTCCAAGAACAGTTGGCTGCAGGTAATGTATGACTTTCATATTGTAATTTGTTAGTAGCTCAGTGAGCCTTTGTGATCCTACTGCATCCTGCCATTCGTCTGCCTATCATACAGGTAAACATGTTTCTTGTTCAAGAGGGATGCACCAGATATCTGGCTGGCCGCACTATCTGTCCAGGCCTGACTGTTCAGCTGGATAATAAAAAAAAATTATCCTGTTCGGGTTCTGGCTTGACCTTTGAAGAAATCTGGCCGGATTTTTGTCAAATTCTTCTCAGAATTACCTCCACCATCAAATAGATAGGGGTAGCTTGACAAGGTTTTCTTTTTTTTTCTTCAGACCATGCAACATAGGAAGAAATTGCCCCCATTAAGGTGTGGTATAGGTTAGGTGGTCATGGTTCATTGTGGCACTGACAGTGACACAACATTCATATTATAAGCAGCCTTTATAAGCATGTCCAAGAGAAGTGGAGCTACTGTAACAATGCAGACAAATTCAAAGTTAGCCTACCCATTTATTATGAGCGAATAGCAAAGTACAGTATATCATGTTTTTGACTTGCAAGAGTCATTAAGTCCAATATGATGACATTTCTCTTGTCATGTTCTATCCTGTACTCTTTGCACAATATTTTAATTTTTATAAACCATAATTTATGCAAGTTAAGTGTCAAAAAATGATTGCTAATGTAATTTGAAGAAAAATGATGCTTTCTCCCTCCTGAGGGACTGTCATAAGTCTAATTCAAAGCTACCATCACCTCTTTACCATTTTGACTGCTATTACCGTACAAACAACTTGCTCCCTACAAGTACTTTTTAGATTGAGAACTAAGCAATGATATCAAGCAACTAGTTTCAAAGGATCCAGTGAATACAAAAATTAGTTAATCGTTTAAATGAAATCACATTTATCACAAAATACGGTTTTTCGTACAAACCCAGGGTTTTCTACTTGTAGGACATGTGGGGCGTAACAACTAATTGTATATTCGTATATGCCAGCGCTTGGGAATTTTCCCAAGGCATTATGAATCTATAGATTGACTTGAAGAACTTGGGGATTAGACCTGATACAGTAACTTGGGAATATGAAGACTTTACCATAGAATTTGGACACAGTATCTTGGGAATATAATATAAGCCAATTTCAAACATTTTGCCCTTGTAAACCTCCTTGATTACTGTACATCATGAATTATCTGTTACTTGCATGCAGACGGAAGTAAATGTCAAATGGCACTCTTTTAAGCCTGAATGAAATTTCCTCTCTTTGATTGCTACTTTATACTTTACATAGTTCCAACCACACAGTTTGGGTACGTTGTAGTCATCTTTGGGAAATCTTGGGACTTTAAGGCATATGATCTTGGGAATTTTGAAAAACATGCTGGCACCCATGATGGCTCCGAATAACGAACAGTGCAAGAACTCAGTTGGCTGCTTTACAAGTGTATATATATGTATAAATCATGGTTCGAAGTTACACCTGTGTTTGTTACCACCAAAGAATGATTGCAGAACCATCCAACAATCCCTAGTTAAAGCATGGAAGTACTACCTTCGAGTGAGCACTTCCCCTGGTTAAAGACAACAAAGAATAACACTTCATTACATTTGTTAGCATTAATTATTCACCTGAAAGCACACATGATGCTGGACAGAGTTTATTAAACAATACAGTCATCGAGTAGTTTCTGTGGCCTAATGGACAAGGGGCTTGGCTCCCATTAGTGAGCGTGTGAATGTTATAGGTTTGATTCCTCTTAACACTGCTTTTTCTTTTTTTTTTTCCCTTTAGTTTTAGATTCGCGAGTATGAATGCCTTGCATTCTGGTATATATACTGTATCACAAAACCCACATTTGCAAATGTTATAATATATTAATACTTAACTGATTGTATATACAGTATTCAAAATTATTCCATGGCAATATATGCATAATCTGAGTCACAGTCATCAAAACATATTTATTTACATTTATTGCCACTTTGACTATAAAATTGATTTTTGTTGTAGTAGTCTATATTATTTTAAGTAATCTTGCGTTGTTAATTAATTTTCCGCCTGTGCACACTCCCTCCCCCCCCCCATCCCAGCCAACGGTGCTATTTTAAATGTTGCTCTGTACAAGTGAAAAAATCTGATTCTGGTTGGACTTTTTCCAGGGGCATTTGAAATACTACAGTACATGGCAAAATCTGGTTCTGGCTGGAGCCATAAATTGGGACCCCTAGGCCACAACATCACTCTTTGGATGTTGATGAAACTGGCAGACAATTATTTGTGGGAGCTACGAAGAGTGTCAAAGTAAATAAATACCAAAAGCCATTTTGGGATCATTTAAAGTTTATGGTTTGAGATTAGTGATTACTATACTGTAAAGGCCTCTACCACCACAAATAACATTGGATGTTCCTTAAGTTTGGCACATTGCAGAACTAGTTGTGGCAAACATGAGCTACCACCACAATTAACATTGGATGTTCCTTAAGTTTGGCACATTGCAGAACTAGTTGTGGCAAACATGAGCTACCACCACAATTAACAT